>JAULBS010002364.1:0-11535 GCA_032355785.1 Symmetromphalus regularis | reverse complement strand
AATTAATAAACAACTTGTAGGTAGGTAATATTTGATAAAAAGGCTGGTCCTCCAACTTTTCAAAGTTCGGAGCCCTGCTGACCACCTCATTTCTCAACGAATTTCCAACACTGATATAACTAGAAACAGGTCCAGGTAGACTACATATGAAATCATCTGTTAGTAACAATAAAAATAATAACAAACTGTTCCATCTGATACTTCATGAACAATTCTTACCCAATATCTGTCAGTGGTGGTTTGTCTCGGCCTCGTTTGTAACAAACGTACATCTCATGACAACGAATGCTGCCATGGTTGAGGTCAGCCGGGAAACCCAGTGGGGTGCGCTCGATGCACTGGAAGCCTTTTGGGATCTTTTCCCCCAGGCTCCTGTTCACGATGGTGATGTCTGTAATAGGGTCCTGCTTGAATGTGGGCTTTATGGCCGCTTCGTTGGAGAACTCTTCAAGAGGCAAGGGTGTCTTGGACAGCCCAGCCACCACAAAGTAATCCACAACCCGCTTTTCATCCATTTTGCTTTTTCTGTAATAAAGAAATATTATTTAATTTAATTTAATCTTCATAACCTCTTTCATGTGAGATGCAGTACAGGGGTTGAATTCTACCACAGCAATAAATAAGATATTTGTTTTATGCCCAATAAAGAACTTTCACATTTAATGTGCTTTAACACTTACAATGTATACACCTTATGTGTCCTCTTAATTAAAGGTCATCCAAGGCAATAAATACTGTATCGCTAGACAATAGTCCTCATTTTTCATCAGATGCTACCAGAAGCCATTTTGATTCCTGCAACTTCAAATGTAAGTAATGGGAATCCTTGAAATCCATATTTTTCAACCCTTAATTTTTACAGTGATTAATTCAGAATCTGATATAAATAAATAATTATCGTCTTGACATGGAAATTATATTTTCTGATATACATTTGCCCAAGGTATATTTGCTGAAATAAAAATAACGTAGATTGATTTTATGACAATCTCGTTAATGTCATTTATGGGAATATTATGGTAATTGTAAGTATATACTTGCAGACTCCTGAATACCAAATAAAAAACAAGTCCTGAACTATGATTTTTAACCACTAAATCAGGAATAAACTCAGTGTAGAGAATCACCTTAAAGGACTGATCAGTTATAGTGAATTCACTCAACTATTTTCTGTTCCACACAGTGATTTAAAAAGGGGATAACAAAGGCTGTAATATATGTATGCACTGTTCTGTCTGTGGAAATGTCACTATAAAATCTGCTTGCCACTAATTAAAACAGAGTAGTGTATAATAATGGTGACAGCTGGTTTAGTTTATAGACCATACATATACAATAAAAACATAGTATGCAGCCCTCAAAATTCCCAATGGCGAAATTTATCTGTGACAGCATTTTTATCATTATCGGGTATTTACTTTATTATTATCTGAACTAAATTGCCATCACAAGATGATCTGAATTTGGAGGGCTGTGTATGTGTGGCACCCAAGAAAGTAACATCCAATTAAACAACGTACTAGGATTTTTGCAGGGATAGAAATGAATGCTCTCACCATGTCTTTGGTGAGTAGAAATTACTGGAGACAGACAAATTTTAAAAGATGCTCTCCTGGGCCAATAATCTTTTCCATACATTTTTTCAAATCCCAAATTTCATTTATGTACAATAATATTAATATTATGGATGTCCATTACCCAATAAAATATACAGTATGTATTATTTGAAAAGCTTCCTAGCAAAAGTTTCTCTTCTCATTATTGGCCTCAAATATTGTGCATCTCTATATAAAATAAGGATGGATCCATCTAATGTACTAGCTCCATTAATGGGAAACATTATTAATTTTTACACATGGGTTATCATTAAATAAATATACAAGACTGTATATATACACACATAAAAAATTAAACTTATTAATACTGAGAAAGTGCTTTCCTTATGTACAAAACATATTCTTATTCCTCTCTTTTTCATATCTGCTATCCATCCATTACATATGTACATGTATATACAATTTATTATATATATTTCACTTGTTTAATTATTTATTAAAATATTTTTTTTTTATGTACATAATAATATTAAAAGTGTGTTTGTATGCGTGTCTACACATATGTTTGTATTACTGTATATATACCTTTTATTTTATTTTCTAAAATATATATTTTTTTCTTTCTTTTTAAGTTCTGTCTTTTTCTCTTTCTACCTCCCCGTCACTCCTTTTTGTTTTCTTTCTTTCTGTTCCAGAAGTAATTAAATGCCAATATAGTTATGTACAAGTAAAAATAAAATAAAATAAACATGTATATTTAAAATTTTAACTAAATATAAATGATAAAACTGAAATTGTAACAAAATTAATGACAGAGAGTATTAAGTAAGTTAGTATAAACTATAATGCATATTTTGTAGTTTTTGTTTCATTAAACCCATTACAACACATAATAAGACATAACAGATTGAAATTTCTGTTCTTACAAAATCTTAATTGATGTTTAATATTTTCCACATTTTGTACTATACAAGTAGACACAAAACTTTGAACTAAAAGATTCCAGCAAGTTTTAAACAGCTGATAAATCATTAAAAATATTTGCCATTCCACAGAAAAAATTCCCCTAAGGCTAGTTTCTGCTAACATCAAAGTAGTCACTGTTACATAAGTAAACTCGAACCCGACTTTAACAATCATTGTAAGAACCAACTGTCAAGTCGTAAATTTTCGTGAGAGTCCATTTTCATATAATTAACAGTCCTGGTAACCCATGAAATTAAGAACACAACAAAGTATAGTTAAGTATATTAACTACTTGTCTTGTTGTTTCTAAGAGCCTCAGAAGTCCAGTGGTAGAACACTGGATTCTCAAGCTGATGAAAATTATTTAAAACCTGTTGGAGGTTGGCTCACACTTGACTGAATGTCAAAATAACCAAATGTTTGACATGCAATAAATCAACGTACTCCAGTGGTGTCGTTAAACAAACAAAAAAAGAGAAAAAGTGATTTCTATAGATTTATAAATCTCATGAATGTTTACGCCATGGAAAATGAAGGATTACATGATATTAAAAGCAGGTGTTATATACAGTTATTTACGCAGTTCTGGATCTTGGGTAGTTCCGGATCAAAATGCTTTTTCAGCTTGTATACATGTCGAATAAATAACCGATCGAAAAAGTTATTATATTTTTATTACAGTTTGTTTTATTAATGAGCTGTGCTGAAAAAATAATAATCCAAATTTCATCAGAAATGTATAAACGCGAACTTCAAAAACTGTCGTCTGAACGAAGTTACGCAATCGGGACTCGACATTTTCCGTAAAGTGTTTTTAAAAGTTACACCAGCGACAAAATAGGTGCCAGTTCATAATAAACATTGTCTACAAATAAACTACATTTTGTACTTAATAAACTAGCGGAGCATGATTTTTTGTTAATATAATTATATTATGTTAAACAACTGGAAATCGTATAGGATTTTTTTGGCCAGTTCCGAATCATAACATTTTAAACCATGTGTTCAATGCTTTTCGTAAATTCCTCCATTTTTCAATGGCCGTCACGCTAATTTACAAACATTTATTGCAGCCTTTGGATATGTTTATGGAACGGAATCCTGCAGTTAAAATTATTTATTTTTTTATTGCAAACCTTTTCATAGATGTTCATTTGAAAAAAAATATTGTTTTTTTACTTGTAAGGTGGCATGATCCGGAACTACCCAAATGATCCACAACTACCCCAATTTTTTTTATTTTTAAAGATCAACCAGAACTTCATACTACATATTTTATTCATTTTAATTGTTATAGTAGCAAAGTAAGTAATTGTCTGTTGTATTAAAATTAAAATAAACTGAAAATTTGATATACGATTGCATGTGAACGAGTTCAAAAACATTTGATCCGGAACTGCCTAAACAACTGTACATGCATATGGAGTTAACTTTTAAGTTTTATATGTACATGTACTAATTAAAATAAAGGTACATTCATAAATTTGTATTAATTATGAAGGGGAATACCCAGTGGCTTTTAAAATCTGGTAACTCAACATAAATAACCTTTAATGCATGTTTATCTGTACAAACATTTCGGGCCGATTTCTCGTTGACGGTTCAGCCATGATCTACAGTCCAACCCATTCTTTTAACATGTGTGGACCTAGTTTAAACTAAGAATTGAGGTTGAACTGTCGAGAAATCGGCCCTTACTCACATATAATGAAAAAAACAAAATAAATGTCTTACTGAAACAGATTTTTTTAATTATTAACAATGACATTCAAATTCTTGAGATCTTTTAATTTCATATACAAAATCTGTGAAAATGTTTTTTATAACTGAATATAATTTCCTATTATTAATTACACATTTTTTAAATACAGTGTAAAATATAAAATAACACATTATACATTTACCTTAGCAGTTTTTGAATCATGTTGACAAGTACAATACACGCACTTTCGAGTTTCATTTCAAAAATGGATTTGTGTAAGTATCACCTAACTACATGCACTTGATGTCTGGCTACAATCTATTACCATGGGAAACAGTTTTGTTTGTGCATAAACAAACAACTTATATTACAGAGTATTTTCGCAACACACGCAAGCAGCTTTCTACTTCAATGTAAAGCTAATTTGGCAAGTTAGGAACACACTAATTGTCTGCCAGAAGGTAAAATGGACAAAACAGCATACCCTGAAAAAATATGCATTTATCGCACATACCCTCAAAATAGCAGCTCTCATAAAATTCTGGCTAATCTTTTGTTCCCAGAAAAAGAAATCAAATTTTATTACAGCTGTAATGCATCTGTTGTCATGCCCCACAAAAAGACTTATATCTGGGGGCAATAATTACTGAGCCCCTCAAACAATAAAATTCAACTCCTACAGCAGAGGTTTACCTGGCTTTTATAATAGAGGGGTCCCTGGGACTCACCTGTTTCTTTTCTGAGAATCCGAACCTAAAACCTAAGGGTCCACAATTTAGTCAGAGTTGCAGAAAACAGGTTTTGCATTAAGAAAAAATATTTATTCGGTCTTAATTTTTATGTTTTATATTGAATAAATGAATTATTTTTATTGCACTACCACCCACTATTGTTTACTCATGACCGAGTCGATTATATAACCAAAACATTTTTTTAATTTTTTTTATAGGAGTCCCATGGGATGCAGTGTCTCTGATTTTGGGGATCGAGATGACCTTTTATTGCATCCCTGCTACAGAACAACAGAATCCATTTTAGGACCTTAAAAATACACTCCAGCCAAACCCAATGCCATCAGGTGTATTTCAAGTATATTATATTGTCATATATTATATAATTATGTACACCCTCATGTATTACACTTATACATCTATTTCTATAGTGCAATCTATTTCTAAACATGTTTTTAATGAACAATATTTTTTTTTAAACTTACAGTAGGTATATATATGAAGAAGTAATTAGCCGTCATCCATGAGCTACCATGTGTACCTTAAATTAGTTAAGGATCATTAATCACATTTATGTTCTATACTGTTAACACATACACAGTATTACACAGACAATGTACATTACACACTTACATGAAACCTTTCATAACTGCTCTCAAACAGTACCAAATCACATACACCTACACATGCATGTGTTAAACGCGCACGATACAGACATGCAAGTACTGTTGGCTTCAAATCATGTTTTCCGTCTGGGAGAACACCCATGTACAGGCTTAATCAATTACACATATGACCCTAAGCTGTCAGAAATTGTGGCAACACTTTATGGCTAGTCACTGTCTACAAATCAATTTGAGTGAATCATAACTGATCTGCCTACACCTGGTACAATCCGAAGAAAACACTATTTTATGCCAAATACAACTGCATGAACACGTATATCATGTATGTACAGTTATGAAGAGAAAACGCACAGCTGAACTTTTTATATATATATGTGAATGTATCTACTGATATATCTGCATGTATTCACAGTTATTAATCAATTTTATAGTGTATCATAATAACTGATTCTCCAACACCTGGTACAATATATAAAAAAAAGGACAACAATGTTGCAATACTTGGCTAGGTCTGGCCCAACAATACAATTCACTGAAGCGACTACATCAGTGCCCTCACAAGTATCCGGTCACTGGCGGTAAATCGCCGCTTGAAACAACTTTTGCTGCTGCCTTTTTTTTGTTTTTGGTAAAAAATATGTTGTTTTATGCATGCCAAGATCGCTAGCTACCATCACTTTTGTACACTGCAACTTCTCAAACTACTTAGGGCCCTGCTACATGTACTGTAATTTGAGTAAATCATAGTAACTAATTATTCTACACCTGATACAATTCAAAAGAAAACAACATTTCATAAAAAGTAGTTTTTTTGTTTTTCGTTTTGTTTAATAAAGTACATTAACTTATTAATCATCAGCTGCTGGATGTCAAACACTGGTAATTTTGACATATAGTCAAGTGTGAGCCAGCCTGCAAGGATTTTGAACCACTGTCTTCAGCTTGAGAGTCCAATGTTCTACCACTGGACCACAGAGGATCACTTCCATACCAAGTATTTAGAGGGGATCAAATTTCACCAAGACATAGAGGCATTTGCCATGCCGCCCTATCCCTTTGCCGCAATGCCCTCTCAATTTCATTTCCAACAGAGGCAAATGCTGCCATGCTCTTTTTTCTTGCTTTGCCTATAGGAAACTAACATTTACCTTTGTGCCCCTAATGTGTCCTCAAAATTGCATTGGTGCCCTCTTGATTCCTAGGAATCACAGTACACCCCAAACACTGAAGTTCGACCCCTGTATTTACTATATATGTAATACTAAGGCCCAGTTTCTCGTTGACGGTTCAGCCATGATCTACAGTTCAACCCATTCTTTTAACATGTGTGGACACAGTTTAAACTAAGAATCGAAGTGGTGAGAGAATATGCACAGCTTAACCTGTAAATGTAGCCACATGTCTTAAGAGACCACCCTTCTATCACTTGATCACATTCATCTGATCTTTGTATTAAAGTAACTGTTTTATAATAACACGTGAAAAGACACTGTTAAGTTTACATAGAGGCAAACCAGTTCAGTAGTTATCTCTATTAATTACTCACCTGCTTTAACAGACCACTTTACCATCACCTGATCATATTTATCTGATCTTTGTACTGTTTTTCATTTATACAGGCAGAAAGTTACTATACAATGTTTCCTTGTTTACTTCTATTTTATATTCTTTTAGTAATCAGAACTGCTCCAGTAGTTATCAGTATTAAGTAATAATCTATATTTAGGACCCCTTTCTACCACCTACATGACTTGTATGTTTTACATTGGGCTATTTTCCATTCTAACCAGTGGTCCACAACTAGTTCATCAAAGGCTGTGGTATGTGCTATCATGTCTGTGGGACAGTGCATATAAAAGACCCCTTGCTGCTTATCGGAAAGAGTAGCCTATGTAGCGGCAGTGGGTTTCCTCTAAACGTATGTCAGAATGACCATATGATTGATGTCCAATAGCCGATGATGAGATAAAAATCAATGTGCTCTAGAGGCATCGTTAAATAAAACAAAACTTTATTTTGTATGTTTCACTTGCATCGATTTAATCTATATATGTAACATTCTACTTTTCTTGTAAGCCAATTTGAGACAGATTTATGGATTTGGTTTCGAAACGGTGGATTATATAACTTTTTCTTATTGTTTGATGTGTTATATTTCCCCCAGGGCTCTTTTTTCTATTTTTGTTAGCGACACGATTAGAGTACATTGATTTATTAATCATCAGATACATGTATATGATGTCAAACATTTGGTAATTCGACATGTAATCAGTGTAAGCCAAACTCTAACAGGTTTTGAACCCAGGACTCCTATGTTATCACTCTTTATCACTCTTCCATGGTGACTCACGAATCGCTATAAAACTGATTTGTTAAAAAGGAACACAAGGAGATATATAGAAGCTACATGCACATATACACACACATATCTGTAAAAGTGTAAGTAAACAAGAATATGTAACAAGGACTGTGTAAAAATGAAAAACTGGACAAAGATCAGTTATCATTATCACATGGTAGAAAGATTAAGATGTTTATTAGTAGGACAGGTGATTACTTAATAGAAATGTGTACTGGGGCAATTTTTATTATAAATTCTACAAGAAAACACATTAAAAAAAATAGGTTCAGCAAACCTGCTCCTATTTAAAACAAACTCGAGGAATTAACAAATATATATTTATGACTTTGTAATTACAAATGACATGTCACAAAGACAAATTTAAATTGTTTATCAGTGTTAAATCTTGTAACCACAAAAGACTGTACTAATTTAATTAAGTTTATAACCAAAGACATGATTTTAATAGTTTTTACTTAATTTTAATACATGTACACTTATCTACATGTAGTTGCCAATTCAGTTGTAACAATGAGGTTTACAAAGTTTATTATTATTATTGATTACATAATAATTAATAATATATACTTATAAATACATATATATGTCTATATTGTATGTAATAGTTATAACCACAATTTATGAGGTGTATCGGTGAATATCCTACAGTTTTTGGTCACGGGGCCTCTAAGGCGAAGCTGAGAGGTTCTCACAACCAAAACAATAGGATATTCACTGATACACCAAATAAGTGTGGATATAACTTACTTATACGCATACTTCAGGTAGAGTTATTAATTTAAAATAGACTATTATAAATCACATATAATATAAGAAAAAAAGTTGTATAATTTTCTATAAACATAACAGTGTTGAAATTTGCGATAAAATGCTTCAATTTTGGGGCCCGGTTTTCAAACTACAATCTTTATGATATGTACATGCACATGTGTTTCACATGCACATGCTAGACAGTATCATATAGAACAACATGAAAAATTATCGTTAAATTCCATTATTTATGTTACTCTCTAAAAAGAAATACTGACTAGAAGTTTTAATCCACATTTTACCAACACCTTTGATTAGCACAGTAGGATAAAGAGCTGGTTCATGGTATCAATGGATGGTAGTTCAATTCTTCATAAGGCAAATTATTTTAGTTTGTCTTTGATTTCTGTGTACATGTATTTTTATATATTGTCACATTGATGTTATATACATGCAGTAAGAAGTAGTCTGTATGTAATACGTAGTGTTAAGTATATGCTGGACGCTATTCCTATACTTGTTACTGAAAAGTGTAGGTGTATCGGTGAATACACCTACACTTTAAACAAAAGAAACCATGACAACGAGGCTGCATGTGGGGTGTAATTATGTAATACAACTTGATGTATATAACATTTATGTAGAAATAACGGCACTCCTTATACACATTATTTGCATTTGTGTAAGCTCTAGAGCAAAACAAACAAAGCCGACAATTAAAAGTTCACAGAAAAGGACTTTTGTATAAAACTAAAAAGACTTTTACAAGTACTATTTTACCCATGGGTCAGTGGTTTAAAATCAGTATGTGACACTCGTGTGGGAACAATGCACTGACATGCCTATGTGTTTACTCAGAGGAACTGGGAAGATGAGATATGAAACCAGTGTAGTAACACAGTTAACACACAGCTGTAGTAGCTCACTGGCAGATACAACATTCATCGTACATTCTACATTCCCGTGTTGGAGTACACGGAGAACATTAACACAACCTGCCCAAATAGCTGACAAGTGGCATCATTCTCTTGAGTAGGCAATGTAGATAATTATTACATGTTGTATTGTATTTTTGCACATGGTCTACATGAACAGAAGAAATCAATCATAAGACAACTCCAGACTGTCCACAGACTTGAAATGCAAATAAAGGTAATAAAGGAGACGAAGTCACTAAAGAAGAGCTCAGGAACACTTGCAATTTGTCATTTTCACATGCCTTGGTGGCATAGTGGTAAAGCTGCTAGTCTCATGGCTGGTAGGTACTGGGATCTAATCTCAGTTGAGGCATGGAATTTTTAATATCGATACTGGCTCCAACCCAGAGTGAGTGCTCCGCAAAGTTTCATTTGGTAGGTGTAAGGCACTTATTCCGACAAGTGATCCACAACTGCAGTGGTATGCTTGCTGTCAAAAGCTATAGTATATGCTGTTATGTCTGTGGGAAAGTGCATATAAAAAGATCCCTTGCTGCTATCAAAAAGCAGCCTATGTGGCAGCAGCAGGTTTCCTATGAAAGACCATGAGTCACAGAATGCCATATGTCAGACACTGAATAAACAATATACTGGGGTGTCGTTAAACAATCCTTTCCTTTTTGTCATTTTCATCATTCCTGTGAGCAATTCTTTCCCACCAATGGTTAAACAGAGAGCTGAAACTCACCTGAAAATAGGAAGTAGCAAGTGTTTCTGTGCTTGCCCTTCATTATTTAATTTTTATCCCTCCAAAAACTGCTCTCTTCATTTAAATGTTTTTCAAATGAAATAATGGTATGGACCAAGAATGGTCTGTGGTGAAGTTTTGGAAAATAAAAGCATGGTGGCTGCATAAATTTTGTCATGAATGGGGCTGAAAGGTTAAGTCATGCATTATTTAATCATTCAACATCAAATACATTGTAAGTTAGATTTAAATTACTTTTAATGTTTATATCCCATTAATGTTCAAGCATGCTGTCTTTGGGAAACAACTCATTTTTCTGATGTCACCACATGATCAAGCCTACGAAATTCAGATCATCTTGTGACAGCAATTAAGTTCAAGTAAATACCTGATAATGATAAAAATGCTGTAGTAGAATAGCTTTTTGCAACGGCACTGCTAATAGCCATTGCAAATGATCTGGCTACTTTTATGATAATCAATAACTTATAAAATATCCACTTTCCCACAGTAACAGAACTACACAAACCATAGCCTTTGTTATATCAATTATGAACCACTGGTTAGTGCAAGTACGATGTAGTCTAATATTACCAAAGAACTACACAAACCACAGCCTTTGTTGAACCAATTATGAGCCACTGGTTAGTGCAAGTACGATGTACAGGTTTTTGGAACAGACCTTTTCACATTTTTTTTTTATACACTGTGCCCTCAAAAGTACTTGGTCACTGGCAGTAAATTGCCACCTGTAACAGCTTTTGCAGCCACCTACTTTTCGTTTTTGGTAAAAAAATATGTAGTTTTTTTACGCATGCCAAGATCACTGGCTACCATCACTGTTGTACCCTGCAACTTCTCAAACTACTGAGGGCCCTGTACACAATACTTCAATACATGTATCATATAGGGGCAATTCCATTGTCACGGGTGTGACCATCAGAGAGCTTCTAAAGAATATATTATCAAAACCTAAAATAGCAACTTTCATTTCATTGTGTGTTTAGATCATTCGGATTCTGAAGCTCGCTGAGATGGACATGCTTAATATGCGCTCACAGTTTACCGTGGACCTGCCATCCCCCCCTCCCCCCCATCCATGGGACCAGCGATCCAACAGTTTTTGAGTGGAGTGCAACTACCGGATTTTTAAGCAATCCGGGATTGCCACAATCAC
>JAULBS010002353.1:0-11535 GCA_032355785.1 Symmetromphalus regularis | reverse complement strand
ATTGACGTCCAATAGCCGCTGATAAGATTAAAAATCAATGTGCTCTAGAGGCGTCGTTAAATAAAACAAACATTACTATTGTTTGTATTTTCAAATACGGAAATTATTGTGGAAAGTGATTTATATACAAATATAGCGATTTGGTTATCATGCATTTTATATTTAAATATATCTTATTTAAAAAACAAAATTTAGAAATTAAAAATAACCAATTTGACTGAAGGGTCATCCATTGTTATCATCATTTTCACGAGCTTACAAAACGTACTTTTTCCGGACTCCCTCAATACCCCCCCTCCCCCACCTCAAAAGAATTATAATAATAAACCCGTATAAACTGAAATGGAAAAAAGGATGATTTCGAAAGAGTATTAGCGTCATTTTTATTATTATTTTGAAAAGCGTAAATATCCCTTTAACCCCCTCACCCAAAGTACGTTTTGTACGCTCGTGAAAATTAAAAAAAAAACGGATGACGCCTAAAATACGATCTAAGTGTAGCAGTATGTAAAGCAATGCGTAGTGAATACACCGATTTCTTTATTGTTACATTCAACCATTTATTTGGTATAACATTTACATTACAAACATATAAATGAAAATAAAAAATAAATTGCAAAACAAAATCAGTAAATGTTGATCACATTTTAAGTGATAATTACAATTTTTCATTTTTAACAGTAAGTACTAGTATACAATGCCTTTTTATATTATTTGTTGTATTTTATTTTCATTTATTTATATATTTATTTATTATTTTATCCTTGGGGGTTAATAAGCTAATACAGGGGTCGTACAGGACACTTTACAAAAAAATACAAATGCCCCCTGTAAATCCGCGTCTGCTATTTAATACGTATGACTAAATGTAGGACAGTGTATAACGTATATAATGTTCATAACCAAATAAACTGTACATAATTCACCCAACTGATCACATAATTTATAAATAGCTTTTATACAATGAAGAATAAAACGTTATAATTATGTTAATATTATTATAATATCTATATATTTAAAAATAAATTGCCAGGAAAATGTAACTATTAATAATTATGAAAGATAAGGTATCTATTAATTGTAATCGCAAGTGTACATTTTGTGTCGTTATTCGATTAAATGTAATAGAGCAGTTCACTGAAATCATAACACTGCTAGATTCTGTGTTAAATACAGGGGTCGAATTTTGCCACGGCATTGAGACATTTGCCGTGCCACCCTGTTCCTTTGCCGCAATGCCCTCTCAATTTCACTTCTAACGAAGGCAAATAAAAATTATTGCCGTGTCCTTTCCCCCCTCTTGCCCTACAGGAAACACATTTGCCGTTGTAACCCTGGTGTATCCTCAAAATTGCCTCGGTGTCCTTTGATTCCTAGCAATTCAAGGCAATAATCACCAATACAGAAGTTCGACCCCTGTAAATATATAATTATGCTATTCGCTACTTCACATCTTCAAAATGTTTTTTTTTTTTCTTCTTTATTTAATTTGTTTTTCTTTTTTAATATCAGCTTTAACAATTTAAAAAAGAAATTTAAAAGAAAAAAAAGGAAACAAAAAACAATATGTGTTTATATAAAGCTAAGAAAGTTTACTGAAAACATTATCTAAATTGTTTATTCGATTTTCAAAAATAGACGTATTTAAAGCGTAAGAATAGCACATGTGCATGCTATTACTGTCTGTTTAATGTTTGTTCACTTGGATTAATTTAGTTACTACGGTAACAATCACGTTGAAAGTAAAATTCAGATACTTCTGTTCACTTAACGACAGTTGTATTTCACAAGTTAAAACGATGCAGGAAACTTGATAGTATTTCGTTATACATGTATTTATTCTATTCAGGAATACGGCAGATCTAGTAAATACAATCCGGGATGAGGGGGATGGGGGAGGGTGAAGTACCACTTGTTACTATTATTTCTAAGTTCTGCATAATTAACAGTTCTTCGGAGGCTCAGCTTGGTTGCCTTTGCCAATATTGAGCCGTACCAGTTTTTTATACTGTGCCGCACCTGCAATCTATAAATACACGGATATTGGGGAAAGAGTTAAATATTCTGCCTAGTACTATTGGAAGCCATGTTACATGTTTTGATTTTTAACCCTTTTTCATTGTTTAATTCACACACGATTTAAATGTTTTGCTTAAAATATCCTTTTAGAACATCAGAACATTATTTTTCTGATTTATGTTTCTCCCAATTTGAAAATGTTGTTGAGTAAACGAGGTGTAGTTGTAGAAATTTGCGTGAGTGGGTGAGAAGTAGCTGATGTTGTTAGCACAAACGCTGCAAGCGAGAAGCCATCCAAGTGGGTCTTGGAAAATGTTCAAATATGGATCCTTTTAAAGTGATTTTGGCATACATGACGTATTTTGAGCTCATTATTGAAGGCAATTATTATCATATTAATTTTAAAAATAGTTTTTTCGACCCCCCGTGCTTATAATCGATTTGTTTGCTTAACGGACCCCCTCCCCCCCCCGTACAAAAATAAACATCGGCAACTGGGGGTCGTACATTGGTTAAACATAAAAATATTTTTAAAAATAAATATACTTGTATAATAATAAATAAACAAATACAAGCCATCTACGTTTTCGATCAAGACCGAAATAAACCTAGACGATGTGATTCAGAACTTAAAATTATCCAATTGATAAGACATCGTTCACAATTATCGAATTGTTTCTATTCATACAAACGGAACATTTTATGCGTATTAATTTAGGGCTCTAAAAATAACTAATCTTTGTACGAATAAAAAAAATCGATCGTAATATTTTAAACGACACTTAATTAGTCCTGTTTTCATTAATTCTGTAAACACCTAGCATGTATTAACCAAATTAGGCAATGCAAAGTTATCTTTCCAACAAATGAGATATTTTTCATAGTTTTACCCTTTTAATGGGAACACACTATCACCAAATTTCAATATGGGTGACATCGAAAGTTTAATCTGCTATTCGATTAATGTCTAATATTTTGTTAAATTTCTTTCAACGTATTTATATTTATATGTGTTGTCATGTGTTAATTATAAACAATTTATATTGTTATATTAATTATTTATATTAATTTTTTATTTTTATTTTTAATAATATAAATTCTAGTTTCATTATGAAATTTCATTTTTGATTAACAATCTGTTAATTAATTAAAATGATAACTTTATACCTCTTTTCTTTCATTTTAAAACAAGTATTTAGATAACTATAGCATTAGCTTTTCCATTGGTCATATTTTCATTTGCATATATAATGATTATTCAGGACTTTTTTCTTTGTGTGTGTGTCACACAGCGAGAGAGAGAAAGAGAGAGAGGGAAGGAGAGGGAGGGAGACAAAGAGAGAGAGAGGGAGACAAGGAGAGGCAGAGGGAGGGAGGGGGGCGGAAAGGAAGGGAAGATGAACTACAATTATAAAACATGAATATCTTACACGTTATATAATGTACATGATACTTATATCGTGTGAAATATTGAGCATTAATCATAATTAGATTTAATCTTCGTGTCTAATTAATTAACTTCTATTATGATATATATTAAATGAGTTTTATTGTTCACACAGCAATTATAATATTCTGGTAATTATAATATCAAAATGTGTATTAATTATATTACATATTACATATTTAAAATGTTATTGTTCTGATTGTTATACATATGTAATTATCGTTTAGACATTTAATAGTAGTTTATTTGTTGGTTCATTTTATGGTGTTAAGTTAACATTGTATAATTTTATGTATGTTACAATAATTTAATAACTATTTTTAATCATTAAATTTAGAATTCATTGTCGCATACAAATCATGTTGTTTTCTTACACGCATATTTAGATACAAATTAATCTCAAATAAAATCTCGTTAAAATGTTTTAAACCCCAGTTTAGTCATAATTGTTGAAATTACAGGGGTTTCTGTCCACTATTTAATTTCAACATTTAAGTTATAAGTAATGGTGTTAAATTGCGTTTAATTTTCCAGGGCTTGTGCGTAGGGGTGCAACGATACGGGCAAAACGGTTACCGTATTGCGACATGTTGCGATATAACAAACCTATATTGCAATATATACCGCAATACAGTTTGATTAATTACCAAAATGTGATAATTACTAATATATATATATATATATATGTACCAATTTCTGATGAAAAAAATATAATATATAGACACAGCAGATTTATATGTTTAACTTTTATTTTTATAACTTACAGTCTGAGTCATAGGTTTTATAAGAATCAGATGGATACTCATTGGGTAGATATATCGCGATACACGAAACCATATCGCGTTATGTATTGCGCTCGGTAAGTATTGCAATATACCGGTATATCGTTGCACCCCTAAAATGTCTGGAATTGGTTTCAGCAGTAACTGGAGTTTAAAGCCATGTTACTAGTATGCTAATTGTATACAAGAGTTGAGAATTTATTAGTGTGGGGTTAGATTGCATCATTTGAGGATTAGTTTCAAGGAAAAAGGTACTCTCATCCCTAACCCCATTCCCTTTCATACTCCCACATATCTCACTGACATGGTTATCTCGCTTCACTGAGTACGTTAATATCTGCACTTACTGCATACTGTCAGAGAAAATTTCTTCCTTTCCTTTCTGTCCTTATTTCCATAGGCATAAAACCGGGGTGGGGTGGAAGGGGAGACTAGGGGACATATTCTCCACTTTTTGGACAGGGGGATGCCTATATAATTATCCACCACTCCACTTTTCGCTTCGAATAATTTCTCTATTATATCAATGTAACATTTAGCCATGTGGTCTTAGCACAAATATACCGAAGTACACAGGGGGTCTATAATGACGTCAATCCTGGGAGGATTGGGGGGGACACCTCCCACATTTTGTATATGGGGGAATGCTCAGACACCCACCTAATGGACAGGGGCAGTTCCGCCCGCACCCCCCTCCCACTTCCAGGCAGCGATTTTCGCCCTTGCTTGTTTCTCAATACTTTAAACTTGGATTTTAAAAAGCAAATTGTAGAGAATTAAAGCTTAGACACTCGAAATTTAAAGTGTTATGAGGAAAATGGCTGATGGAAACAGGAACAGGGAAGTGCTGTTCAAACCGAATTTTACAATTTAATTAATAAATGCAAATAGAGATATTGCAAATAAAAATGTAAGAGTAAACGATATATTATGTATATCACGAAAAATAAAATAAAATAAACATCAGCGGTGGATCTAGGCGGGGCCCCAGGGGCTCTCTCCTCTACATTTTATAATTATAAAAAGATTTTAACGGCTTCATATTATTGGGGCCCCTCTAAATAGATTTTCTGGATCCGCCACTGGACATGTTTGGGAAATACGAAAGTTCCAGTTTATAATTATTTGCAGCGATAAGTCTATTCCAAACGTTCGTTTTTACTAATGTCCTTTATTACAAAGGTTCGCATCTTATATAACCGTAAACCTAAGTCTAACCTTTGGATAACGGTCAACCAGAAGAGAGGAATGCCCCTCATGTTCCATTACAAACTAAGTTGACCAGGCATAATGTGTTCAGAAACGAATACCAAACAGAATGTAGTTAAAAAATTTAGACATTTTAAAGGTGCATTCTCATAGTTGTAAATTTCATATTTTACTGTTTTCACATATACTTATTATTTATAAAGAGCGGCAAATTAATGGATCCCTATAAACATAATGACCAATTAATTCACCAGTATTAAAAGTATAATAATATTGCCAACTGAAATTTTAAGTATGCGGCCATATTATTAATGTTCTTCTCCGGGATGAATATAACCTCCAAGGTCATAATTATTATGTTGTCATTTTAAGTGTACTGGTAGACTATTTTAATTAATAGTGACCTGTAGTTTTAATTTAATCGAGACTATCCGCTATATTTCAAAATAAATTTGTATTAGGAGGACTGCCACCAATTCCTGTTTTTTACCAGGGTCCTATGGCTGAAGGGATTGGGGAAATTAGTGTGATTTTAGTCATAATTGGGAAGGTTTTTTCCACACCACTGAATTTATGTAACAGTAATATTATATTTATTAACCAATTTGGGAATTTATAGTGCAGAAATTGGGAATTTCCAGTGTTATTTGCCTTTGGGAAGGGGTTGATGTTCGTTACCGCATAAAGGCTGGATAAATCCTTGATAATGCATTTCGACACAAATACTTTGTTGACCACATTCATCTTGTGTAACTATGCGACTGCCCCTTTAAGTCTGGACTTTAAAGGACTTACTAGGTCCTTTGCAGATCGAATTAAATGCATGATAAACATTATTAATTAACTTTTCCTCTGAATATAGACGTAGTTAAATGGTGTATGAACATATTAAACGCATAGTCCCACGGACCCTTGACCTAAATAATTTCCAAACAAAGAATTAATTTTAAATATAAATATTTGATTTGTCCATAAAAATACTTTTCAACTATTTACATAACCACCGCATCTCGCTTATTATCAATATTTTAAAAATAATAATGAATTATGCACACGGACAAATAAATCATAAACCATAAACTCGACATAGAATTGCCTATACCATGGTTCAGGTAAAACGTCTTGTGTGTTATAAAAGCGAGATGAGTATCACAAATGCATGTAAGTTTCATTCGTAATTAATATTTAGAGCACAAAGACCTTAAATGTCGTGGGAATATGCTTTTAAGTTACTCATATTTAATATAACATGAACTTTCTCGTATGGCAACCTATAACAAATTATTCACTTCTAATTTATGGGAGAGAGTAAACCGCGTATTGTAGTTTTAATTACGGGTTTTATTAACAATAAAGTATTAGTACATTATAACTTTTAAGTAAAAATAAAGTTAGTATAAATATATTAAAAATTAAAACTTTAAAAAATGTTCTTTATTGTTTATTTATTTGTATGTTGTTGTTACTGTTATTATTATTAGTGCGGTTATTATTATTATTATGAGAATTGTTAACATCAAAACAACCAATCAGTGCAGACAATTATTACCATTGTCACAGGAAATTATTATTTCCATAACAAAAAACGTGTTTATATAGGATGTAATGATACTTCTTGGTATGATAATGGTTAAAACAAACTAGTTAAACTAGTTAACACTGTACCCATCATCTGTAATTATGTATGTGTTTGTTTGTACTTTGTGTATCATGTTACTTCATATCATTATAGCTAAATCAAGTTGAATCTGTCTGTCAATAAAAATTGTTAAATAAACTCTGTACCTGTCCTGTTACCTTTTTCATAAAACTATAGGCGCTGATGCAGGACTTCTGAAAGGAGGGGGTCCAAATGTGATGGGTGAATAGAACTGAGAGAAAATTATTAATTTTCCTGTCCTTCCACACAGAAAAAAAAATATTTTTTTAAATTCTAGAATAGGTTGGCGTCCCCCCGCCCCAAAACCGGATCCGCTACTGACTATAGTTAAATAAAAAGATTCACTTACTTGTCTGTGCGTCCGTCTCTGCGCGGTGAGTCGCTGTAAGCATCCGTTCATCAAATCTAAAATTCCTGTTACTACAGTCTCGCTCTGCTGCCGTACTCAGACCCATTATCCTGCTTGCGATGCCGGGGGTATGACCACACCCTGATTCTTCCTCACCCCCTTGCCGCAAGCCGAGGATGGAGTCAATATGGAAATTAACCGTGGAGACACTCATCGAGGTGCCGTTACGGTCATTAAAACTACTCCACTCAAATTCAAAATACCAACTTGTTTAATTTCTCTTTAACATATCTTCTCATAAACACCCCAACCACGTGATAGAACCTCTCCAGCGTTTAGGGTGCATATCAAGATGTATAGAACGAAGTTCACTCAGTTGTCTCCCTTGGGTCCAGCGGATTATCCTCTACAGCGTTCGTAGCGTGTTTGACCCTATATTATTGGGGTTTTATGTTGGGACTACTCTATCATGCGGTAACCTTACTCCTTATTGTCAGTAGTCTAATTTGGTTTAATCTAATCCTAAGAAAGCGGGCGAGCGATGACAATATTTCTTGCTTCGGGGCCTCGTCTCCTGGGGAGATGGGTATAGACTGTCTGACAATACACGCGGCTAGTAACAAGCGGGGCGGGGCATCGGAAATTAATTGCAGATAAATAAGCTCGATGAGACCCAATCAAATCATGTGTGATGTTCCACTGTTGGACAGTCAAACAAGCGTGAGTAATTGTGAACAAAAGGGCTGTCTGCCATTCCACCGCTTAGCGACACCATTACCGCTCAAACTGACAAGCATTCAGAGGAGTTTTTCAAACGAGAGGGCGCTCCGCTGCGCGAGCTGTCTTCTGCGCGCGCTCCGTGACGTTGCGGCCACCGTGTCTTGACAGAGTAACGTCCCTCAAAAAGCACCCTACTCCCACCACGTGAAAGCAGTTGATTATTTATACCTCGCTGATCGTTCGTCAAGATTACTTTTGATTGTGGACATTCCGTAGAAATATGAGAAATTATTCCTGCCTTGTCGCGATGACGGCTCTAACACCTGACGTTAATACGGCGTTTGAATACAGAGCCATTTGCACCTCGCTGTTCGCTAAAAACACACCGCGCTAATGTTCCCGCCACTTTTTAGGCTACACATACATGCGCTCTATTAATATTCCGTGATGTGTGACGAAATGAAATTATTAAATGAAAATATAGATAATAATCTGATTTTTTTTCTTGAAATATCAAATAGAGATTATAAACCGAGTTTTTTCCCCATGATATCAACAGAATAATATGATTGTATTAGTTATATCGTTAGAAAAAGTACTCGTGAAAAGATTACAAGAACCCGCCTGTGAACTCTCCTACGCTTGGAAGCGCTCTATTTATATACTGTGATATTTGACAATTTTTTTCCTAATATCAAACCAAATAATTATATTAGTTATAGAGGAAGAAAAAATATTTGTCAGAAGTTTGTCAATGTTCATATATTGTGATATTTGATGAAAATAAATGATTAAATGAAAACAGAGATAAGAAGCAGGTTTTTATCTTTAATAGTCACGTCACTATCTAAAGCGTATGAACAAGGATTTATGTGCTGGAGATTTGGGGATCAAATCCCCTTTTCTACTCAAAGACGTTTTATTATATTTTTAGTGTGTTACGTCTAGCTCCTTGAGGGTTGAAAATAATTTGTTATATATCTCCCTCCACAATCACCTGCATACAATTATTCATACATGCCCCTTTATGCGTCCTTTAATGGCAAATATTAAAAAAAAACCCGTACATATAAGATCAGGAGTGGATACAGAGACATAATAATGTATATATTGGTAACACATGGTATTCCCCTAGGCAGTATGGAGGAACATCCCCTAGGCAGTGTGGAGGAACCTCCCCTAGGCAGTGTGGAGGAACATCCCCTAGGCAGTGTGGAGGAACATCCCCTGCAGTTCCACTTTTTGTTGTTAAGCCACTCAGAAGGATCTCTTGAAGTACTGTCAATACCCAGGTTTTCCCTCGTTTTAATGTATCGTATCCAATTCCTTGAGGGCAGATCACATTCTATACATTATGTTTTAATGTAACATATCCAGTTCTTAGAGAGCAGATCACATTCTATACATTATGTTTTAATGTATCGTATCCAATTCTTGGAGGGCAGATCACATTCTATACATTATGTTTTAATGTATCGTATCCGATTCCTGGAGGGCAGATCACATTCTATACATTATGTTTTAAAATGTATCGTAACTAATTCCTGGAGGGCAGATCACATTCTATACATTATGTTTTAATGTATCGTATCCAATTCTTGGAGGGCAGATCATATTCTATACATTATATTTTAATATATCGTATCCAATTCCTGGAGGGCAGATCACATTCTATACATTATGTTTTAATGTATCGTATCCAATTCCTGGAGGGCAGATCACATTCTATACATTATGTTTTAATGTATCATATCCAATTCCTAGAGAGTAGATCACATTCAATACATTATCTTTTAATGTTTCATATCCAGTTCCTACAGATCACATTCTATACATGATGTTTTAATGTATAATATCCATTTCCTAGAGAGTAGATCACATTCTCTACATTATGTTTTAATGTATCATATCCAGCTCCTAGAGAGTAGATCACATTATATACATCATGTTTTAATGTATCATATCCAGTTCCTGCAGATCACATTCTATACATTATGTTTAAATGTATCATATCCAGTTCCTGCAGATCACATTCTATACATTGTTTTAATGTATCATATCCAGTTCCTAGAGAGCAGAACACATTCTGTATATTATGTTTTAATGTATCATATCCAGTTCCTACAGATGACATTCTCTACATTATGTTTAAATGTATCATATCCATTTCCTAGAGAGTAGATCTCATTCTATACATTATGTTTAAATGTAACATATCCACTTCCTACAGATCACATTCTATACATTATGTTCTAATGTATCATATCCAGTTCCTACATATCACATTCTATACATTATGTTTAAATGTATCATATCCAGATCCTAGAGAGTAGATCACATTCTATACATTATGTTTTAAGGTAACATATCCAGTTCCTAGAGAGCAGATCATATTCTATACATTATGTTTTAATGTATCATATCCAGTTCCTACAGATCACATTCTATACATTAAGTTTCAATGTTTCATATCCAGTTCCTACATATCACATTCTATACATTATGTTTTAATGTATCATATCCAGTTCCTACAGATCATATTCTATACATTATGTTTTAATGTTTCATATCCAGTTCCTACAGATCACATTCTATACATTATGTTTTAATATATCATGTCTAGTTCTTATAGAGTAGATCACATTCTATACATTATGTTTAAATGTATCATATCCAGTTCCTAGAGATCTCATTCTATACATTGTTTAAACATGTCATATCCATTTCCTAGAGGGTAGATCTCATTCTATACATTATGTTTAAATGTACCATATCCACTTCCTACAGATCACATTCTATACATTATGTTTTAATGTATTATATCCAGCTCCTAGAGAGTAGATCACATTCTATACATTATGTTTTAATGTATCATATCCAGTTCCTAGAGAGTAGATCACATTCTATACATTATGTTTTAATGTATCATATTCAGCTCCTAGAGAGTAGATTACATTCTATACATTATGTTTTAATGTATCATATCCAGTTCCTAGAGAGTAAATCTCATTCTATACATTATGTTTAAATGTATCATATCCAGTTCCTACAGATCACATTCTATACATTATGTTTTAATGTATCATATCCAGTTCCTGCGGAGCACATTCTATACATTATGTTTAAATGTATCATATGCAGTTGTTGCAGATCACATTCTATACATTAAGTTTTAATGTATCATATCCAGTTCCTACAGATCACAGTCTATACATTATGTTTAAATGTATCATATCCAGTTCCTACATATCACATTCTATACATTATGTTTTAATGTATCATATCCAGATCCTAGAGAGTAGATCACATTCTATACATTATGTTTTAAGGTAACATATCCAGTTCCTAG
>JAULBS010002342.1:0-11536 GCA_032355785.1 Symmetromphalus regularis | reverse complement strand
TATTATTAAAAAACGTACTTTGTCGCTAGCACGTAATACATGATATGATATCACACAGTCATATACAGTTTTATTATTAAAAAACGTACTTTGTCGCTAGCACGTAATACATGATATGATATCACACAGTCATATACAGTTTTATTATAAAAAAACGTACTTTGTCGCTAGCACGTAATACATGATATGATATCACACAGTCATATACAGTTTTATTATAAAAAACATGATGAAGAAAAATTGATAAATTATATACAGTAAATTATATGTAAATGACATTAAATGGACAAAATAACTAATGGTGACATATTTTAATGTTTTTGAAGAAAAGTATTTCTCAAATCAATGTACATTTTACACAAACGAAATACATGTTGTTGATCTTCAATAATAATAATAATATTAACAATAATAATAATAATCATTATTTGCACAAAACGTATACCATCTTTGCTGATATATTGTATTGTTAAATTGACCAATATCTGCTGCTAATCCACAATTATAGCACCTACTTTTATTGAGCACATTATAATTGTTCGTGTTTGTTGATTTCACAGAAGAAACCAACAGGGGGAACTGCAGGGGCGGTCACCAATCGCCTCACTGACCCCAAGAAATACACAGGATCTCATAAGGAGCGCTTTGACGAGTCTGGAAAGGGGCGTGGGGCGGCGGGTCGCAAGGATGTACCCAGCAGCTCGGGCTACGTGGGGAGTTACAAAGGCGAGGGAACTCATGGCGCACACGGAAGGTTGGTGTGATACATGGATATACAGAATATATATAAATACATATTAATAACGTCGAAATCACGTGATACGTGGTATTTCCATTAATGCAATGCGTGCAGTATCGAAAGCTCATGGGACCTGTGTAAGTAAAGATGCATGTAGTCTTCAAAAGCAACATGTTCTATTCCAAGCAACTGATATCAGACACAAGCTATATCAGATTGTATCAGATCAACTTCAATCCTTGCAGGTTACCTAATTCTGGTACTAAGTACATTATTATCAGATCATATTGGTTATTAGTGTAAATGCTGTAATAACAAATACACGCATTTAATTTATACATGAACGTTTGAGCGGAATGTACGTCAAACGGTAGCGTATCCGCATGTGAAGCGGTCGGTCATCGGATCGATTAGTGGACCCATTTGCAGTTTGGGCTATTTTCCGTTCAACCAGTGATCCACAACTGATTAATCAAACGCCATTGTATGTGCTGTCCTGTCTGTGGGAATGTGCATGTAAAAGACACCTTGCATGGTTATCTGAAAGAGTAGCCCAAGTGGCGGCAGCGGGTTTCCTCTAATTATGATAGACGTCCAACAGCCGATGGTAAGACAAAAATCAATGTGCACTAGAGGCGTCGTGAAAAGTGGGTCCAAAAGTGATGAATGAATAGAAAAGGGGAAAAAATCTATAAAAAGGGGGCGGGGGCGGTCTCCTGACCCTCAGGACCCCATGGGTCCGCTACTGGTGTGAACAAACTCGAGCTGCGTAGTGTCAATGCTGCACAAAGAAATAGGAGTTACAAAGTTGACATGTTCAGTTGCAACGTTGTGCATAATTAATACTGATGCATCGAGCGTGTAAACCGTTTCACACGACACACAAAGATGTCACAGCCGACGTGATACCGCGAGGAAGCGATAAAACACTGAACATTAATGGTTAATTAATAATGTATTTTCTTTGTCCTACTTCTCATGGCCTACATTGAACGTGACTTCAACAAAGTAACGTTTGTTTTATTTAACGACGCCTCTATAGCACATTAATGTTTATCTTCTCCTCGCCTATTGGACGTCCAACATGGTCATTCTAACATATTTCTTTTAGAGCAAACCCGCTGCTGCCACATATGTTACTCTTTTCGATAAACAGCAAGTGATCTTTATATTCATTATCTCACAGACAGGACTGCGCATACCACGGATTTTGATGAACCAGTTGTGAACCACCGAGTGGAACGGAAAATAGCCGAAACTTCAAATGGGTGCGATTTCAACAGTAACATTTTGTTTTCTGTGTCTATAGCATTATGGTGTATATTAAATCTACGTTTTGACGGTACGCGCATCACCAATTAAAATAATGTTTGACACTGTACCTTATTTTGACCGTAACCCATATTCATATTTTATTTTAACCAGTAGACTTGACAAAGGCTATGACCACGACAGATACGTCTATTTGAGAAGATTTACTCATTTTAACAATGATTTTGAGTACATGCAATGACGTGCGAGTTACGTAAATTAAACATGCCAGTTATAAATCATTTTAAAGAGTATAATCACTAATTTATCGCTATTTCATTGATAAAGAGTGAAAGGTTTTCAATACTGAAATTATTGTTTTTGATGTTTAAATATAAAAGAAGTACCGGTCCCAAAAACACATTTTACACACCTGTGTGTTTGTTTTCATGAATACCTAGATGTGATACCAACACCAGTCTATGAAACACCTGCTAATACCTGTCATATACACTTTTAAATCCAGACAGCTGGAATCTCGTTCAATGACAGAGCGTGCTAAACAAATAATATTATGCTACGCCCGATTTTTAACAACTATTTATATTTTAATTGGTGTATATTTAGAGTTGGGAAAGGCAAAGATTGTTTCTTTAACGACTACTCAATACATGGTTTATTCAGCGGCTATTATTTGTCAAATATACGGTGTTTGAATCGCATGGTTGACAAAGGTAACCCCCTGCTGAAACATCGATTGCTCTTTTTGATTAGAAACCAGGAATCTTTAATATGCAATTTCCCAGAGACAGGAAAGATCTACATTCGCAATTTCCCAGAGACAGGAAAGATATACATTCGCAATTTCCCACAGACAGGAAAGATATACATTCGCAATTTCCCACAGACAGGAAAGATATTCATTCGCAATTTCCCACAGACAGGAAAGATATACATTCGCAATTTCCCACAGACAGGAAAGATCTACATTCGCAATTTCCCACAGACAGGAAAGATCTACATTCGCAATTTCCCACAGACAGGAAAGATATACATTCGCAATTTCCCAGAGACAGGAACGCACATACCACGACCTTGTTACACCATTTGTGGACCACAGGCTTGAACAATAAATACTCATAGAGGTCCGCTTAGATGAATCGATCGGACGACTCATCACACCTTAGGCGGACAGTCTACTTATTGTTATATCCCAATCCCTTTTAGCGCTAGGATAGGATGGGAAGGATTGGTTGTTTAACGACACCCAGCACATTGTTTATTCAGCGGCTATTAGATGTCAGACATATGGTAATTTGCGACTCATAGTCTTTACAGGAAACCCGCTACCGCCACATATGCTAATCTTTCCCATTTGCAGCAAGTGTTCTTCTATATGGGCTTTCCCACAGACATGATAACACTTACCATAGCTTTTGATAGCCATAGCCACTGGCAGGTGCAAGTGGCATACACCTACCTACTGAGCCTTGGAGAGCTGGTATTGAGATTAAAAATCCCATGCCTCGATTGAGATTTGATCCCAGTACCTACCAACCGTAAGTCCGATAGCTTAATTGTTTTAATGTTTTCCTCAAAACCAAGTATTTTTCTAAATCGGGTTTCATTAAACTGAATTGTTACCAAATTTAATAAGAACCTCCACCACGAACGCAAACAACAAACACTAACTTTAAACAACTTATAAAGTAACACAATTTAAATATATCCAAATAAACGGTGACCTATACATGCATTCATGTAATTATTAATGTATGGCACTCTTGATTTTATTTCAGGGCACCAAATAATGCGAATAAATCACCTCATGCAAAATCTGCAGAAAAGTTACCGCGCTCAAAATCAACAGAAAAATCACCATACACGAAACCAGGCGACAAGTTGCCACGTTCAAAATCAGCAGAAAAATCACCACATTCAAAACCAACCGAAAAGTCACTTCACTCAAAACCAGCCGAAAAGTCACTACACTCAAAAACAGCGGACAAGTTACCACACTCAAAACCAGCCGAAAAGTCACCACACTCAAAAACAGCCGAAAAGTTACCACACTCAAAACCAGCCGAAAAGTCACCACACTCAAAACCAGCCGAAAAGTCACCACACTCAAAACCAGCCGAAAAGTTACCACACACAAAACCAGCCGAAAAGTTACCACACACAAAACCAGCCGAAAAGTTACCACACACAAAGCCAGCCGAAAAATCACCACACACAAAGCCAGCTGAAAAATCACCACACACAAAGTCAGCCGAAAAGTTACCACACTCAAAACCAGGAGAAACGTCACCCACTTCCAAATCTGCAGTCAATGAACCGACTGAAACTAAAACAGACACAGAAAATCAAAAGGTGCACACTGACGAAACCAGAAGTGAATCCAGCGGAAAAACGGAGTCAACGGAAAATAGCGGTCACGTGGCAGCTAACGAGAATTGCGAGTCACATGACGGGAAATAAGAGCAAGTGCCTACTAGTTTATACAACATTAACCTACCTTTGTTGATAAATTACAACACATAGTAACACTTTGGTTTGTATACGTCATTTTTGTTAACATAACGAAGCCAATTCATTCAATGGCAGCCTCATTTTTCTAAAATGTTTTCTTATTTTAAGTAACAACACAACATGTATATTTTAACGATATTATTAAGATTTTATTATTTCAATATTTTTGTGATGATGTACAGAAAACTACATTTTCTTGATCGATTTTGCGCAGTGAATTTAACAAAACTTGTTTAATCATTTATAAAATTAAAATGTAAAGACTGATATTTTACCGTTATCAGTGCCCTCTATAAATTATTCACAGTACCATCTAGAAAATGAAAAAAAAACAATCATACAGACCGAGAGACAGACAGCCAAATTACGAAATAAAACCCACTACTTAAACTGCAGTACCAGAGGGGTAAGGGGAAGTGGCCCCCAGTAATTTTAATAAGTGTTTGTGGAGAGGGGTTGTACACGTTTGTACTTTTTATGACGTACTAGGTATACCCATATCTGTTTTTGTAAAATGTATTTTCATATGTATATCTATATAAGACACAAACCTAAACGTTATTTACACCATTTTAACCGGTGCCAAGTTGGTCGTTATCTCGTGTTCCCTAATATATTACCTGTTCCGCCGCTAATCCGCGATCGATTAGAATGGTATTAAATTGTTAATCATGTCTAAACTCTTACCACTTCAAGGGAAGTAACTATCAAAGGGAATATTTACGCCACCCCGTCCCACCGGTATGAAATGATTTATAACTATATAAATATCTGCCCATGGTTTTTGTAAAAACTTTGTGGTTTACAACATGAAAATGAAGCAAATCTGAAGGGAAACGATCAACTTTATAAATTTAAAAACATCTATTCAGGATTATTTCCCTTATTCTGTAATGCGCGTTAACTTTTAGGAAGTCTTTTAATTTTTATCCACATAGGATATCAGAAAGCAAATGATTAAAATTGACTTCCCTCTCTCCAAACTCGGACTAATATTCACAACTGTGTTTTCTTTAGTGATTTAAAATTTGAATTACATGTATATCGGTGTATGTCTGCTTTTGTAAACGTGTTGTAAATATTCACCATATAATTTATTTAAATAAGCGAACTCAGGTACATATACCATTGGCGTAGCCAGTTTGCCTGTCTTGTATACGTATTTATACTGTCTGAACAGTTGGCCACCCAATATAAAATAGCCACCCAATAATTATGGTCACCCAATATGGCTACCCAATATAAAATGGCCACCAAATATAAAATGGTAACTTCCTATATAAAATCTTGGCTACGCAAATGACGTATACTTTCATTAGTGTTGTGTATTAAACAGCACTGTTCGTGTAATTTTCTTATTTACATGTGTATTGATACATTCATCAACTATTACTAAGTTATTGTGTATCTGACAACACATTTCATATTATTGTCTTACATACATTTGTATTTACACATTCACCAACTATTACTAAGTTATTGTGTATCTGACAACACATTTCATATTATTGTCTTATATACATTTGTATTGATACATTCATCAACTATTACTAAGTTATTGTGTATCTGACAACACATTTCATATTATTGTCTTATATACATTTGTATTGACACATTCATCAACTATTACTAAGTTATTGTGTATCTGACAACACAGTTCATATTATTGTCTTATATACATTTGAATTGATACATTCATCAACTATTACTAAGTTATTGTGTATCTGACAACACAGTTCATATTATTTTCTTATTTACATGTGTATTGATACATTCATCAACTATTACCAAATTATTGTGTATCTGACAACACAGTTCATATTATTGTCTAACATACATTTGTATTTACACATTCATCAACTATTACTAAGTTATTGTGTATCTGACAACACAGTTCATATTATTGTCTTATATACATTCGAATTGATACATTCATCAACTATTACTAAGTAACTGTGTACTAACAACACATTTCATATTATTGTCTTATATACATTTGTATTGATACATTCATCAACTATTACTTTATATCAGTTATTGTATATCAAACTCGACAGTTGATATACATGTGTATTGATACATACAGTCATCTATTACTTTATAGCAGTTATATCTTTATATTGTACACTGTTACACACAACGTGCAGCTATCACAAAGATAATATTATACAGCAAAACCCACATATGTTTAACATACTAAAACGCTTAATGTACGTTAACGTATGTTAAACGTTCGTGAACCTTTTCTCTCTATAAAACAGCTATGTTCATAAACGTATGTTAAACATAGGTGGCTAATTTTGCTATGAAATGTATTAGCTCTTTAACGCAGCATTGTCCGTTCTTCCGTTAGAAAGTGTTTGATAAATTAGGGAAGGCAGCTCATGGCAACATGTATTGCAGCTATTAATAATAATGAACACTTTTTGCTCAAAGATTACCAGAAACATATTTTTTTCAAATAGTTAAATTTGTTAGACTTCCATGAAATGTCAGCCATAGATTAATAAAAAGTAAAATACAAGATATTGTTTGAGAAATAAATTCATGATTTATTTAATCTCTAAAGGTCAAACAGTGGTGACATTTTTTTATCACAATGAAGACAGCTTCTCAATCTCAAGTGGACCTCGTTCTATATATGCTACTCAAAAGAATTTTAAGGGTCTTAGAAAATGTTTTTAATCATTTTTATAAGCATGTCTTTTTAAGTCAGATAAGGTTAGAATACTCCCCTTTGTGCTGTCATATGGACTATAGACATCACGTTATTATAGGACATGCAATAATTGTACTTACCTTTAGAAACTTTTTAAGTTAACCCAGATGTCCTTTTCATGGATTTGAAACAAGAATGTAGTCAGACTAAACTGACGACTTGTCCCGAAACAGCCATTGTAATACCTCATGCACCATTTGCACGTGTTTTGCATGAATATCATCCCTTGCATTGTAATTTTAGCAATAAAAGGGATAAACATTTTCAAGATTGACAAACTCAGAGAATTGTGGTTCACCATCTAAATGTAAGTCAAAGCGTTATCGATAGACTCTGACAGAGGTTCAGGACAACTAATGCTATTCAGAATCGCCTCCGTTTTGAAAGACCACGATCAAAAACATTTTTTTAAAACCTGAACTTATTTCGAGTAGTATAAAATCAGTAATTAAGTACTTTTCTCGCAAATAAAGTGCCTTTAAGTACACAGAAGTACGTCTGGCATGGAACATTACCGGGAAGCACTGGCTTTGTAAGAATTTTGTTTAGAGATCGTTTGAAGCGACATTATCACAATGAGATGAAGATGTATTTGCTTATAAGTATTCGACTTCAAGTATATAATGTTCTAAAATGGCAGCATCAAAAATAATCATGTATTTAGTTATACTGGATAACAGAGAATCTTAGGGTCTGGGCTGCACTTCTGCTGCAAATTTTAATTTTTCTCCTCTTAATAATTTGGTCATAAGTAACTTTGGACACACTCTCCAATACTAAAGAGAAAATCATTCGAACCCCACCCCTCCCCCCTCCAAACCCTTCACAATGTCTGCATCATCTCAGGTATTATTTCAGACTGATCAAAGTTAATAATACGTTATTGACTGTCGGTGTGTTTCTCTATGGTAGTTCTGTCGTATGTCTTATTCGAAAATAAGTAACGTAAAAGGGATCTCTGTAAGACTCCATTGTAACACCTGTTCCTTCACTGTTCGTTTGGGGCTAGCAGGAACATCACTAAGCTTAGCTATTAATTTTTAAAAAAATGAGTGCTCTCGGAAATACAATCAAACCATATTTAACAACAGGCATAAATAAACATGGTATCATAAGACAAGTGTAAACTAATACAGGTCATGTTATAGTAAATTAGCTGACAGGGTGTGGGGTGTGAGGGGTGTTGGGCGGTGTCCTTTTGATACGCGTTCATTAAAATGTTGCAACAGTAACGGATTTAACTGTGGTAAATTTGTAATTTATGTACCAGTCACAAGTTGATATTACACCTACCTTACAAAAGCAATCTGAATGTTTGTATTTTGACCATTTTTATTATATATTTATTATGTAGTTTATAATAATAATTTATTATACTTAAATTATGTATGGTATAATTTATACGTGTTGGTGTATTATTGTGTATTTTCTATTAAAGGCAACATACGATCTCAATATTTTCTACATTTTTATTCAAATTAAGTGAACCGGTCGGTCGTCGGATCGATCCTTCTCAGTAGACCCATTGGCAGTTTGGGCTATTTTCCGTTCCAACCAGTGATCCACAACTGGTTCATCAAAGGCCGTGGTGTTTGCTGTCCTGTCTGTGGGACGGTGCATAGAAAAGACTCCTTGCTGCTTATCGAACAAGAGTAGCCTATGTAGTGGCTACGGGTTTCCTCTAAATACATGTAAGAATGACCATATTATTGACGTCCAATAGCCGATATGAGATAAAAATCAATGTGCTCTAGAGGCATCGTTAAATAAAACAAACTTTACTTTTTTCAAGTTAAATGATTGGGAGAGCCAAGAGATATTTTTGGTCTGGCCTCAACCAATCCAACTTGGATGGCTGTAACAGGTGTACAACACTCCTGTCAGCATAACTCCTAGGATATCGGCCCCGAGGGTGTGGTGGGTATTGGTAGGTACTGGGATCAAAACTCAGGCCAGGCATGGGATTTTTAATATCATCACCGGCTTTAACTCAGTGTTCTCCGCAAGGCTCAATAATAGGTGTACACCACTTACACCGACCAGTGGTTCATAACTAGTTTATCAAAGGCCGTGGTTTGTGCTACCCTGTCTGTGAAATTGTGCATAAAAAGATCCCTTGCTCATTACTGATACAAATTGCCGCATTAATGTGGCGGCAGCAGGTTTTGTCTCTGTTACTAATTTTAATCTCTGTCCTAGACACAGCACATGAAGCTGAGTTGTGTGCCCAGGACAACGTGTTTGAATGTTAATTGGATATAAGCATGAAAATAAGAAAAACCAACCAGCTTTTAGGACCTTTGAGGTGTGCAAGCTGTTTTACAAGGTAAACACTTCACGAGACAGACGTAACGTTTTATATAGAACAAGAGCTTTAAGCATACATTAGCTTATAAATGATAACATTTGTTTCATCATCATCATCATCATCATCATCATCAACAGCAGCAATAGTAGTAGTGGTGGTAGTGATGGTCGTGGTGGTAGTATTAGCAGCAGTAGTAGTAGTAGTAATAGTAATAGTATAACATTTCTTTTACAGTATGAACAAACTGTCAAAATAACCAAAAAAATAAACTCAGTTACTTTTTCAGAATAAATTTTAATCTCCGTTATATTGTTTACAACATGTTTACAATACCGCCAAGCTGTCACAGAAACAGCAATTCGACAGATGTATCTGAAAGCGAAGGTCAGGAATGAGAAAAGGCAAAGACAGGAACAAAGTTTAGAATCTCTGTCATAGATGACTCGGAAACTGTCTACACCCTCTTCTTCATAGTCATCGTCAAGAGATATAAACTAAAACCGAACGTTTGTCCACATAACCACTTCCAATAAACATTATGGACTTAATGAACTTCGTTACAAAAAACAGAAGTAATAGGTCATAATCCAAGGGTTCTTAACGTTTTAAAATATCTGTCATAAAGGAAAGGATTGTTTGTTTAAGGCACACCAGCACATTACCCAGGCGCGGTACAACGGGGGGTGGGGGCGCCCTCCCGGCGTTCGCCTCCCTAATTTTCGGGCAATGAAACGTTTTCTTATAAAACCCTAAGCGCAAGTACAGGCCAACGCAGCTATTACAAAACCCTCCAAAGTTGCGCTCCCCTATTCACAATTACTGGAACCGCCCCTGTTACCTAGTGACTATTAGGTTTCTGATGCATGGTCTTCAGACGAAAACCGTAACAGACACATAGACTAGTATTTCAGATTATCAGCAAGGGATCTTTTTTATGCTCTTTCCCGTAGAGAGGGCAACACATACCATGACCTTTGTTAAACCATCGTGGACCAACGAAAAATAGCTCAAACGAAAGGGATCGATCTTATAACCTTTCACAACTCAGGCGGAAGGTCTACCTGTTAAACAAACCTCGCTTCGTGTTGAGAGACATCCAGTGATTAAAATGATGTCCGACCCCATCCTTTGTTTTCAAGATATATATATATATATATATATATATATATATATATATACATTTTATTACATATCTGGGTCAAAACAAACATCATGACAACCAAAGAGTACAACATTTTAAAATGACGTAGAAAGGCAGGATACGTTCAGCTTTCGTGAACACTTGGTATCATCACTGCTTCTAACAAAAATACTCGAGTGCATGTTAATATGATTCAAACATGAATATTTCAATATAATTTGTAAGTAAGACTGAATATTACAATCTCGATAAAACAACTCAGTAAACTTCCTCTATGTTATTTGAAAACTTGACATATAATCTCCAAATGTTGGGGCAGAAGTAATAGTGTTAGTAATATATACTCAACAAACGTAATTAAGGGCCAATATTCCAATAAACCCGTTGATAATTTTATGTTAGTTTTATAGTTGTAATCAAGAGATGAAATATAAAATCTGACTCATAATTCATCGCAAAATTTGTGAAAACATGGGAGTTAAAATTTAAATAACAAAATAAGCTACTGATCCTTAAAGACGTCTGTTGAGTAGTACTGGAATACTTTCATTTAGAAAGTTTATGTCATTCCTGCTACGATGTGTTTGAAACAAATTTTAATGTAAACTAAGAACTTTCATTCAATGGGTAAACGCTAGGGTTTAGCATGAACATAAAATAGGTGGCATACAGTAAACTAAGAACTTCCATTCATTGGGCAAACGCTAGGGTTTAGCATGAACATAAAATAGGTGGCATACAGTAAACTAAGAGCTTCCATTCATTGGGCAAACGCTAGGGTTTAGCATGAACATAAAATAGGTGGCATACAGTAAACTAAGAACTTCCATTCATTGGGCAAACGCT
>JAULBS010002341.1:0-26024 GCA_032355785.1 Symmetromphalus regularis | reverse complement strand
AGAAAGTTATTTTAAGCCCGCCGCACACGAGAGCTATCTGCTGAGTAGAAAGTTACTTTAAACCCGCCGCACATGAGAGCTATCTGCTGAGCAAAAAGTTATTTTAAGCCTGCCGCACACGATGAGTTTTCGCTACACGCGCTTTAGAGTTATATTCAGTAGTATGTACATGTAGTCAGTGTGACGGTGTTACATCCTGTTTATACAACGGCGTTGCAGCCGGGGTGGGGGGTCTAGGGGGTTGCAGCCGTAATAATTATCATACATAAGTTTCATTCATCGTTCAATTATTCACCATCAAATTCTGATGTTCAGAAATGGGAGCAACCAGAACAATATGAATTTCGTTCCAGCTCCCCTGTTATATGATTATACTATATTTATATTAATGTATGAAGATAGAATATATGAGGAATTATTTAGAAACTAAAATATTTAAACATAGCACTTGTAATTTTGCCTTTAAAATTAAAACATTTGATTCAGACCAACATCACGTGTTGTTCAGAACACGGACATACTGCTTATTGGGCTGGGTAGTATGTTCAGCATCGGAAGTCTACCCGTACTCGCTGCAAGGTCCTGCAATCTGCTAGGAACAAATATGCTTCGATTTCCTACCAAAACATTACAAGAAGCAAAATAACCGGTATGCCCTTTTCCTGGACTACACACGTTATCCCATTAATGACTCTATTCACTATGAAGTCACTAATTTAATACATTTCATCCCAAGTGTAATTGTGTTATACATGTAGCAAATCACAAACATCTGGGCTGAATTGTTCATACGTTGAAAGTGATATATTAAGAACTAATTTGTAATCAACATATTCATTAGTAATCCATTTAAAACTATGTCTTTAATTCTATAGATACATTTAAATAAGAAATGTTCTACTGATACATTGGCTTACCTTTAGCATGTTAAAACAAATTGTGGCATGGATTAAGTACAGCTACTCATGACAATAACTTAGCCACCAACAGAAAATACTCATAACATATAAAAACTGTAGAAGCAAGAGATCACTTACTGGCAAACAGCAGATTGATAGTGTTGCTGTTAATTTGTTCATTGTTCAGATCACACCACCAGTCTGTAGCATCACTGGTCCGTTTTCCACCATCACTGTATGTAGAATCACTGTCTGCAGCTTTAATGATTGTAAAAGTGTAGTTCTTAGTGGAGGAGGAGCTGATGCTAGTTCCACTTCCACATGATACAGTGTAACCTTTTGAGGGATTGTTAAACTCAGAACATCCAGTCGTAGTTTCTGAGAGAGAACCAAATGTAGCATCTGTTGTCTTAAAGAAGCGCACTATATCATTAAGATTAGCTGCCTGTGTGACAATACAGGTGAATGTAAACATCTGGTCTACCACAGCGTAAGATGAAGAACCAGATAGACGCAGTGATATACCTATAAAATATATAATAAACTTACTTTTATAAATATATTCCTCGGTTTAAAATAATATATATATACATACACTAAAGGAAAAATGTAACTGCACATTTTGAACAATTATATTTTTACCACAGCCTTTGAAGGGATAACATATGAAATACGTAGTTAATAAAAGTGCCTTTTCACTCATTTAGAGTTATAACATATCCATGTTATAAATAACCGCATTTTTACAAATTAAGTTACCAGTTGAAAATGCCACGCTTAACTTAAATATCATACTGATTTTCAGATGTTTCATTCCTAAAGTGAAACTGTTGACGTAACATAATGTTTTACAATTATCCTTGTAACAGTTTACATGCTAAAGAAATAAACAAACACTATACCAATTACAATTACTCTAGGTGTATCTAACCTAGAACAGTGACAACATATTCACCAAGTTTGAAGCCCATTTAATACATTTGTGATGAAGAGGAATGAAGCGTATACAAACAATTACCACTGCCAACAAGCATGAACAAATTTCAGCTGTTTTTCTTAGTTCGCATATTTACCATGTTACCTTCCGAGGCTGTACTGGTGCGGACGTGTGTTTTAGTGGACAATGCTTGGGACCCAGGTATCAGCAGTTGTATAGTGCTCAATATATACCAATTTCTTTTCATTCCTAAATATCAGCTAGATGCAATGCATATATAATTAAAAGTTACTTTCTTCCGTTAGTATATATGTATATATATGCAAAGTCATACCATGAATAACACACGTTCTTGAAATTCTTGTTGGAGAATTGAGAGAAATGCAAATAAATATCATATAGGAAAGTTTAAATATATCTTATTTGATATGTTTACCTACATACATTATATATACATGTATATAGATATCCATACATACATGAGGTTATATAATAGCGCTACACTTAGTGCAGGTATATTTTATACACATAAAATACAAGTAGAGTTGTATAAGTTACAAATATAAATAATAATTACCTGATACAGATGTCAAACCTAGCAGATATATCCACACATAAAATACAAGTAGAGTTGTATAAGTTACAAATATAAATAATAGTTACCTGATACAGATGTCAAACCTAGCAGATATATCCACACATACATATAATGATAATTACATTGTCTAACCATAATCTCCACGTTCACTGTATGCTGTTTAAGTCAGTGGTATGAATATTATTTATACAACTCTCTTCACACAGACAACGTCCTTACTCTATTGCTTCATGGTTCGATAACCGATACGCATACACTTTGTACCCGTATAACACGTAAATATTCTCCCGACAAAGAGGAAGCCTTCCTATTTCTGATGTTTCAATATGGAACTCCAATCCAAGTATCAAATCACGAAATCTCTTGCAGAACCAAGTAATAGTAGAGGTCTCCTTTTCAATTTGAGCATATCTTTGTTCAGTTTCACTCAAAGTTCTTGAAGCATAAGCTACCAGTTTTAAATTTCCATCAGACTGTTTCTGAAGGATTCCTCCAAGTCCATAAACTGAAGCATCTGCAGAAATAACTGTTTTAGCATTTGCATTGTGATGTACCAAAACTGGTGCCGAACAGATGTTGTTTTAAATTTTTACAACGGCATATTGCTGTGGTTCACCCAACATCTAATCATTATCTTTAACAAGCAACTCTCTGAGAGGTTTTGTTTGATCTGCATGATTTGGAAGAAATTTTCCTAGTTGATTAACCATTCCCAGGAATCTATGGACTTCTGTGTTATTGCAGATATCTTATTTGGATCTACATGTACACCACTCGAGTCAACAATGTGACGTAGAAACGAAATTCTGCTCTTGGAAAATTCATATTTTTCATTTAATGTGATGCCTGCTTTTTCCAATGATTTTAAAACAGCTTCAAGTCTTTTATCATGTTCCTGTTGGGTAGCCCGAAAACAAGATTTCATCAATTTGACAGAAGGTGCCATGGAGATCTTTAAAAATGTTCTGCATTCTCTTTTGAAAGTCTTCAGGAGCAGAACTGATCCCGAAAGGTAGTCTGTTAAAGCAGTATCTCCCAAAGGGAGTGACAAATGTTGTGAGTTTTGAAGATTCTGGTGCCAACGGTATTTGGTAGAATCCGGAATTTGCATCCAGTTTGGTGAAAACCTTTGCTCCATCCATTTGACTTAATGTTTGATCGACCGATGGGAGAGGATAAATCTCTCTGCAAACACTGTCTCATTTAATTTAGTTAGGTCTACACACATCCTAACATTTCCATTTGGTTTAGGAACCACAACCATTCCATCGCAGTAGTCTGTCGGTTCATCAAGCCGTGAAATAACACTAGTGTTTTTTTCCATTTTAAAAAGTTCAGCTTTCACCTTTTTGATCAATGGCAGAGCGACACGTCTTGGTGCATATAATCCAAAAGGAACTGCATTTTCTTTCAGTTTAATAGAGTACACACCATGCCCCCCCTCCTCCCCCCCCCAATGGATTTTCGTAAACCTGTGAACAGTTTAGGAAATATATTTCTCCAATAGCTGTCTATGTCAATGCTGTCTGCTCTCTTAACCAAGTTCAAGTCAACGTTTGCTGGTCTACCTGGTAAACATGATGTGAGACCTTTTGCAAATTATATTTCTTGAGCTGAAGTGGAATGTTCATTTGGAAGTTTTAGTCTAGTAACGAACTTTCCCAACACTTTTGATCTCAGCATTAGCTGGACCAAACAGCACGTTTTGGTCTTGAAAGCTATGGCAAATTTAATTTTTGATATACTGCATCAGAAATCACTGTAACATCTGGACCAGTATCTATTTTGAATTTGATAGCTTTAGAAGTTCCTTTAAGTTCTAAGTTTACTGTCCATGGATCTGAATTATCAGAATGAACTGTGCCCATATATGCATAGAGTTATCTGTTTTATGATCGCTATCAGTGTCACTGGAGAACGATGTGCAACTTTGCTGGCAATTGTTTTCAACATGAGCAGTTCTAGCAGATTTGCTATGACAAACCACATCCCAGTGTCCTATTTTCTTGCACTCTACATACTGAACGAAGAGCTGGACAAGCTTCACTCGGGTGAGAATTTCTGACACATTTGCCACATACAGATTTGGTTGTTGCGTTTTAACATACGCTTTAAGTTAATTTTCTCCTGTGCCTTTGTTTCGAGGTAGTTGTAAATATGTTTTCCTTTTCTTAGCTAACTTCAATTTGTGTTATTATTTCCTCTCTTAACAATGGTTGTTGTTTCCTGATGACTTCGGATTGGCGGACACGGTTGATTGCTAATTCTAGTGTTAAATTAGTCATGTTGTAATTTTTCTGAGTTTTTCATCATGATTCCCACAACAATCCTGTCTCTAATCATTTGGTTATGTAAAGCACCATATTCAGTAGTCGCAAAACGAGTACAGAGAAGAAATAAAAGAATCAACAGGCTCGTTTAGTTCCTGTTTCCGTTGAACTGCGCACGTTAAAAAATTACCTTCTTTCGAATAATGAAATACTTGTCAAACTGTTTTTTTACTGGTTCATATTTGGCTCTGTTACCCTCTGTAATTGTGAAAGTAGCGAGAAGATGTAGACACTTGAAGGTCGTCCGTCTTTTTTTTCTATTTTTTTTCTAAACCAGACGCTATGCGGAAACGTTCGAATCATCGAATCCATTTGGGCCATTTTTCTGGTTTAGAGAATTTTCTGTAAATAGGCCTAATTCTCGAGGTTTAACTTGAAAAGATGCCATTGTTCATTTATTTATTTGACCACGACACTGAAATGTTAATTTCGTATGAAATTTATGGGCGTTGTAAAAGGCGCTAAATGAACTTTACCATGAGGTTTTTTGGAGTTTTCTTTTCAATTCGTTTTTGCGATATTTTCACCTTTAATTTGACTTCATCTGGCACATAACTTGTTTGAATATAAACCCTGAGGCATTCGTCCCTTCTGACACCATATTTTATGTTATTACTTAATAATGATCATGAGACTTCAAGATAAAAACAGTTTTTTTCGGTACTTTTGTGTCAAACGGCTATGATGAAAGTGCTGTGCGGTAACTACGTCATAGGCATCTGCAAATAATAGTTACCATAATGTCTCTGGTAAAGCTTAAACTGGTACTCCGCTTGTATATACGCTACGCTAAAATCTACGCTACAATAACAACCGGTCCGGCCCAATTTCGCCGGTTAAGATCTTGCCCGGAGGATTTTACGAGATTAGTCGACTTTGTTACATAGCAACGTAATACAACACAGTTAAAATGTCAACAATTTAATTTTTAGTCGATGCCTTCCCCTCCTCAGGTAAACGTAAACATATGCGTTGTTTGTAAAGTAGCTAAAGAAAAGAAAATTGAATGGAGGATTATTAATTCCAGTCACGGTGAAAAGAACATTTTACAGGGTTTGCTAGCTAATTTAATAGTGGATGTTGATTTGGGACTGAACATAATACGCGTGATTGCATTGGTCAGTTAATTACAGGTCTCTTAACTTATCAAGATTTCGCAAAAGATCGTATCTTACCGGCTATCTGTTATGGTATAGCTAACATTACAACTGGTTTCCGCGTTAGCCGTTATTTTAAAATTTCTGAATATTTGTGTCACCTCAAAATAAATTTCATACCAATTTATCACGCCCCACGATTAATATCGATAATTCAACTCACTTAATTTAGTTGAATCTGGCTTATTTTATCTGTTTACAGCTTACACGTCTACACGATATTTTGAGCAAACACTGTTAAAAATTGATTATCTCTTGATTGGGAGATTTTCTCACGATTTAGAGGCAGATTTACCGCTCCTTCGAGCCTAATCGCCCATCTAGCGATTTGCGTCCGATCTGGCGAAATGTCCTTGCTGGTCATAGACACTCGTATAACATCCTCTATTTGTTGATCTTCAGAACGTGACGTTCATGCAGTGCTCCTGATTGTGGGCGATCTGCTGTTGTACCCGATTGCTGGATACGTGTCCTTAGATTGTGTATGGTCTGTTGAGAACAACCAAACACTCGGGCAACTTCTGGTATAGATTGTTCCGCTTGCAGCCTGCCCATGGCGCATTGTCGGTCATCATTTGATAGTCTAGGCATACTCCAAATTTTATTTTTGGAAATTAATTTATTTTCATGTGCTACAAGCAATATGCATGTAAGCATACCAAAATGGCAAGGATTGGGTGATTACTTGACATTCCATATGTGCATTTCATGCTTTTCACAAAAATGGGCTAAGCAAATGCATCTTTTCGTGTAACTAACAAGTGGATTTGTGCACAATGAAGCCAGTATCTGGGGAACACATAATTTACCCTTTGGAATAGATAAAAATGCTGCAGCAGTGAGTTAATACATTTTGTAAAAATAAAAAAAAATTAACGGTTATAAAATGTTTCCAAATGCATTATGTATGTGTTAATGATTTATTATAAATAATAATACTATTCTTATTATTAATGGTATTATTATTATTACTATTGTAATATACTTATTATATTAATATCATTACCATGCCACCACATTTGTATGTGCTGCCTCAAGGGGTGTAGTGTACATACATGTATCTGTACAAAAATACCTATAACATTAATATGAATGTTTTAACCATTTCACTGCATTCCATTTTATTATTACTACATTCATATATAATAATCACTGATAAATATCAACAGAAACATAAAAATATGAAGCCTTTAATAAACAATATTACATAATTAGAAAAATATTTCATTTTAAATATTGTCAAAAAGATGTATTACAAAAACTATTTTTATAAAATATAGTTCTGTTATGTGTATATGTGCACAAATGTAAACAAAATAATTCACATTTAGACAAAATAGTTTGATCAATCGATTATCAGGGGTGGCACAGTATAAAAAAATAGTGGTAGGCCTATGGCACAAGATTGCCAAATGCAACTAAGCTGAGCCTCCGAAAATGTGAGCTGATGTTTGACTCAAAAATATTATCTGTTATATATCTGTGTGGTAGTGGTTTATAATTTGCTTCAATGATCAGCGACTGACTAACATCTATATCTAGATTAAAAAAAAAAATGCAGAAACATGCTGTAGGGCCAGACCATACATGTACCTCTTCAAAAAGTGGTACAGCCATGGTCCTACCATCTGCGCCACTCCTGATTATGCAGATTTTCTTGATTTGTTTATGCTCAGAGAAATTATAATCTGAAACAAAAGTGATTATACATTCAAATATTAAAAAGCAAAAGTCTACAGTATTATGCATGAATAAGCTATATTAGCACTAATTACTTTTAAGGTTTATTAAATTAAAAAAATAATGAGTAAAAAATCTGATCTAAAATTCAGCTCTATTTTGTATTGGGATATTTTAAATCTCACAACATATATCAGCTATACAATATACGTACAGTTGAACTTTTATTTTCAATCACTTACTTGAAGTAACTAGTTCTGATAGATGTCAAAAAGTGAAAACTACCACAACCAGAAAATCTTGATTTTTCAAAGTAAATCTGTAGTCCAAACAAATCAAATTAACAGTAAAATCATTTAAATTACATAGTATGTTAACAAATAGTGAAGTTATCTTTTTCTGCTTTCACTTGTAATTTAAGTGTTATTTGGAAAATCTCATTTTTATCATTGATAATATTATGTCAAAAATGTGGCAGATTGGAATATTTAGAGTATAAGAATTATATTTCTGTATATATTGGCCTAATAAAGTAGAATTCTCTTAACTGCATATGCATTGTGCCAAAATATTTTATGCAATTAACAGGAATGTTCCTTATCAGAAATGTCCATTTAAAATCATGTTACTATTCTGGTACTATCTGATATAAAATGAAGGTACATTCATCAAATAAATCACACAAAAAATCAGAAATATTCAATATAGTAAGGAATTCTTTGACCACATAATCTAAATGCTTTAACAGATGCAAAGACAGTAAAATAGTAATTTGATAAAAAAAATATAATAAAGATCTGAAGAAAAAATAATAAAGATCTATGGAAGAAAAAATATTTTTTTACATTTTCTTATGCAATTAACCAGACATTACAAAGAAAGCATATGCAATTAAAAGAATTTTTTTGTATATATTTGCATACAAATGGTTCTGTGTAGCAGAATATTAAGCAAATAACAGGAATATGCTATTATTAGGAATGCAATTAAGTAGACTTCACTGTATTGTCAGCTTAGTTTCAATTCAGATGAAATACCACTGAAAAAAAGATGTTCCATTAAATATTCTATAAAATAGAGTTAAGTTTAATCAGATTAAATAAAACAATAATTTTGTAATAATAGAACATATAAAAATGTATATGTGACTGTTAATAACATACACAATTTTACATTATGTTATACAAATTACAATGTGTGTTTTAACATTGGTCTTGTTATAGGTTCTTGGCCAGTTAAACTAACCTTTGGACAACTATATTTGTCTTGAATGTTGGAAGGTCAGTATGATCACCTGTAAACCTATACTAAGGACAATGTGAAAGCACACAATAAATATTTTTATTAATCAACACCCATGAAGATTGTATTTCTACTGCTTAATTTATATACTAGTACATACATAAGAATAAAAAAAACAAATCTGTTACTTAAACTAACATACATGTACGTAAGAAAATAGGAAACAGTTAAACATATTAAAATCTGTTTCTTTTAACTTGGATTTTCCTAAATTAATTCAGTTTATCATTACATTCAATAATAAGTGCACAGAGGCTTTATTTTGTCATATAATTCTATTTTACCTTTCAGCAGCTTTAGAAACAAAACTAAGTATTGTTACAGTATTATCTATTCTTGTACAGATGTAATAGACCAGTTTCGGAATGAGCTTAGTGTCACCTGGAAAGGATATTACACAAAATCTGACCTGTATTTTTAATTCATTATCAGATTCATGTACATACACACAAAATAGGTTTGGTATCTGACGCTGCCTTTGCAAAATATAGAGGTGAAAGAATGACACACCACACTCAGAAAAATAGCCACCTTTTAACAATATTAATAAATCTGAAATTAACAGGAATGCTATATTAAATAGTTATACAAGCATGAAAGTTGACCTCGATGATCTCTTTAGGTCATTCTTCAAATTTAATCAATGACCTACTGAATTTTTCAATATGGTAGACATTTTCCAAGACTGCTGCCAAATTATCCACTCAAAGTCCATTTTCAACATATTTCAATAAGAGTTGTCTCATTTACGTGACCTCATTGTCATTTTATACATTTAACAGTATGTTAAAGTCAATTCTTGTATTTAAAATACTATATGATTATTACCAGTTTTCAAAATTGCCACCATGTTCCAAGTAATACCTTTTTATCATTTCAACTATTTATATGACTGTATGTAAGCAACTTACTTTTCATGCAACACTGTTTAAACTATTCTAAGTACTTATTTAAAGCTCGTTGTTTCTGTCTTATACTGGTACATGGATTAAGACTAATGTTATAAGTTCTGATATCTATGATTGACTGCTGAAACAAAGGTACTAGTTTTACTTACTAACATACTTATTAGGAACATGGTGTTCATTTTGAAAAATGATAAATAACAAAACTGACATAGTATACTCTTAAACTCACTAGATCCCTAGATACCAAACATTTGGGGGAACATAAATGATAAGCATTAAAAAAAAACAAAGGTTGATGTAACATTCTGAAGCTCGTCTATAATATGAATTTAGATTCTACCTAGAGGTGAAAATTAGGCAGATTACAGGTCTTGAATCCCACTTGTAATTTATTCATAGAATTAATAACAATTACACATTATTTTTACAATTAGAATAAAAGGAAAAAAAAAAATCACAGTCATAGCCGATGGGTTCACCCCCACCCCACCCCTAAATGGATTTTCTGGATCCATCACTGTACAGTAACTGTTTTATGAAACACAAATGTCATTTTTAAAATGGCTGACATTAATTTATATTTAACAATATTCATTTTAATTTATTTATTACTAAACCAAACAAATAGAATCGTTAAAAAAAACCACAGTAATTATCATACGAACATCACAAAAACATACAGAAGTCTTGAATATCTTAAAATATTGCTAATGGCAGAAGCAACAACTGTAAATTATGGTACACATAAAGTGTGCAGTTAATAGCAAAAATAGTTTATTATAAATAAATATAATTTTTAATGGCTGGAACATAAAAAAACAATAAATGATAAACTCAGAAGATTGCAAGGCAGAACAAACAACTTTCAAAACTATACTAAACTATACTAATCAAAACAATTTAAATGTCGAGTTGCATTTATGTACTGATAACATCTTAATTTGGTAGATGGTATGTTGACAAGTGAGCACTGAAAACATTGTGAATATCTGCTAAAAATGCTCTTTTGTTTAAGCAGTTACACCTGAACAACATCCCTTTGACGTGTCCCATCTTACAGCCACTTAATCCACTGCTCTGTTTTAAATGCTCAGTTATTAATGTACCATCTTAAAAACTGAAATGTGAACAGTACGTAAATACAAAATGTATTTATTGTCTGATTGTACATAAAGAACAGAGATTGTAGGTGCATGTTGAGTTCACTGAAATGTTGTTACAAACTATATGTATGCACAAATACTTTTTCCCTCAATTTGTTGAATTTTACTTTGTTCAGAGCTAATCTTTCCAATTAGCAGCAAGGGATGTTTTATATGTACTTTGCCACATACAGGAGAGTACATACCATGACTTTTGATAACCCAGTTGCACATCACTGAACTGAGCCTTATTGAAAATTCATGAAAATACTAATAAAAGTATTGTTAGTTTTGATTAGTACACAAGACATCTGATATTATGAGAACATGACAATAAAAAATGTTGTGACCTTTACTTAATAGTTATATTATGAATAAAAGAGCAATAATATTGTCAGAGTATATATACAAATCATTATGTATGTACACAATATACTGGTACTACAAATACATGATGATTTTATAAACCTTTTTGTGAATTGGTGACACACCAATAAATTTAGTGAAGAAGTAAACTTTGTGATGAGTTATTAAAAGTTTATTTAATTCATATATAATATGATATATAATATAATGAAGAATGTCACATTGTATAGCAAGAGGAATGTAATTTTGCTTTACACTGTCATGTCATTTTGCATAGTAATACAAATCACTGTATAATACATGTATTTCAATGGGTAGGGAACTATTCAAGTATAAATCATATAATAATCCAATTTGTTGAACTCTGAAATCGAGTTATTAACCATCGCATTAATGTATACTGCAACCAAACACAAACCAGGTGAAAATATTTTTTTTTATATATTATCACAATTTCTAAAAGTGAGCCTTTAGTTGTGCTAATGAAAAAAAGAAAGCTTTATCAACCAAATTACAGGGAGACCCAAAATGAATGCAAACTATAAAAGTGCTTGTCGTTTCTACAACTGATAAGAGATTTGTTTTATTTTTCATTCATATTAAGCTGAGATGAAAACAAAACCGTCCTGAAAGTTTGGGTTCTGCAGTTCAAATGATCTGTTTTTTATGACATTTTCAAAATTGAAGTGAATCCTGACTTTCTTGAGAGGTTTGTTTGTGAGATCATCAAAAGAATATAAGTATTTACAGCATTACTTTTATCACCAAAGCCTAGTAATTAAACAAAAGTATCTGCTGTGATTGTTTTCTAAATATGATGGCTTTAAAAGCCCATTTTCTATTCGTGTTGCTTGGCAAGGACCCGGGACATTTGCCCTCCCCCCCTCCGACATCTGCCCATCAGTTCAAATATGGATAGGTGGACAAGTGAAATGTAAGCTTGGACATCTGCCCCCCAGTAGAACTGTTGGCTAGGTCATCTGCCCCATCCCCCCAGCAATGTTAACAAAATTTATTGAATTAACACTTGATAATAGTGAACAAATTTCATCTAATTATCTGTAATTAAAGATGAATGCAGGAAAGAAGGAAACAGGAAAAAAAAATAATAATATAAAAATACAAGCGGAAGAAAGGAAACACGAAAAAAGTAACACCAACTTCTCATATCGCCAACTTTCTTCCAAGTACCATTTGTTTTCTTTGTTAATTCTCTCTATTTAGCACCACCCTCGCTATCCGCCAAACATGTTTTTGAACAAAACGCATTTTATATGTGACAGTCCCCTCGATTGTATCGCTAATGCTTCAAATAGCTGTAATCAAGCGGCTCAACAGGAGTATATTAGCCTTAATTAAGCTTATCAGTTGTTACTTTTGTTATTGTCTAATGACTGACAACACCACTGTGTTAGTTGTAACTGCAATGATTCTGCAGTTTAAGGAAGTAGCGGTACAAGACAAAAAGTTGCGCTGATGATCACATGACAATAATGTCTGGTGGCACATCCTTGGCACCCTCACTTTAACGCCAACTCGATATAATGCCAAAATCACATTGGTACAAGAGTAGGCAGTAAATTGAGGTTATACTGTACATGTATTTTACATTAGGTAAATTTAATAATGAAAACCCTTTTTAAATCCATTTGGAATGAAAAATGAGATGTTACTATTCTATCTAAATACCTGGCTTTATTAATCTAAATAATCACATGAACTATGGTAATGTGTAGACATGTATGCACATAAGAAACAATTATATACCACAACTTCCTGTGTATTGTCTGCTGCACTAAATAGCTCACAGCAAGCTGTAGTTAAGAAAATAAAAGATAATCTATTATTCCACTCTAGCAGTCTGTCTGCAGACTATTTGAATGAAAGACACATGGTCTGCCAGTACACAGCACAAATACTATTCACATATAAGCTAATTGCTAATGAGTTCTTTTACTTATTATTTTCCCTTGCCATTTTGATTAAAATTATAAAATAAATTCATTCTTCAAAAATGAAGGTGGAGTCTGTACAAAAATCCTTGAAAGGACATCGAACTATATAGCCCTACAAGGGCAGCAATTTTTGGAAAAACTGAAATGCTTTTTGCACATTCTGAAAATCTAAAACAATGCTAACATTCAGAATTTGGGATAAATCTATAAGACAGTAATCTCTGATTATAATTTTGTTCTGAATGTTAAAATGATAGTGAGTATTACCATTTGAAGTTAAACAAAATTTAAAAAAGTGTTTTATACATATTAAAGGTCTTGGAAGCAAAAATGGATACAATTCCTACATTGTCCGATAGACTACCTGGGGTATTTTGAGCAGTTTTAAAACATGTAATCTGCAGGAAATTAAGACAACCCAGTAGCTCAAACATTATCTCAAAAGTTAATATTATCAAAAATAACTATCACAGATTAATATAAACATTATACTGAATATTGTTCATAATTTTTGTAAAACCATTTCTAATTTGACATTTTACAACAACATATTTGATTGGATGTTTGATAAAATCACCAATAGAAACTAATCTAGTTAATGTATGTATATTTAAAAACCAAAAAAAAGAATATAAAATAGGGATAATCACAGTTTTCCAATTTGCTGCTATATATCAGTGGTTATACCAAGGATATAAATTTCCAATTTTATTCATAGCAAAAGGATTTAGGGTCTAAAACCGCCCACCACCATTTCCCACGAAGTTGTATTTCTCCACATTCCAATCAGATCATAACTTACTTTAGACACCCACCCCATTAAATAGCACAGTCAATTGATCCCCTTTTCTAAATTCTTGGATCCTCTCAATTTATTGGTTGATTTTGTATTGCAAATAAAACCAAAATATGTTTCATGGATGGACATGATATATACCACACACTATTAGCGCAATATGACATACATATACATGTATAAGGGTTTTTGAGTGGTTTTTATGGAGTTGGATTACAACAATTAAGGATTTCTTAAATGCTGTTTGTTTCATTTCAAATTTATAAACAATAAAGAAAATTATATTTAGACATAGTCTTTGGAGGATCTACATTCACCAAAGGTTTTCAGGGGATAAGGGATTATTTTTAGAAAAGCATTGATGCTAAAAGGCAAAAAATTCTATTTATCAGTGTTAAAACTGTTAGTTACATACAACATATGCAACGAACCAAACTGAAATGATTTGACATATACATCATATGGGTATTAATTGTGATACATGTAGACAAATTTTATTTTTAATCAGTACTCTAAACTAACAGGATATAACAAAAATAACCAGAAATCAACCAAATAAATTAACATGAGAAAATTTCATATTTAACATAAACACTGCATGTTTTGTGTCTCTTTCAGTTTTCAACTTTTGACTACACAGTCATCACTTAGAAGCACTTCGGTGTTACACATACTGCATTAAAAATCCACAATCATTTTGTGTGATTTACTGATATTCTTGTTTTATTAAATAAGTGTATAATATGTCAGTTACTTGACTCAGGTTTTAAAAATACTCTTGCATATCAAACTAATATTTTAACAAATACTGTTTGCCATATTCCACAAAAAACAATCTGTCAAATGATATGCCTTCATTGAATTCAAATACATTGATCCCACTGCCATATCAAGTATAAGTTCAGCATACTTCATTATATGTAGTTTGTAAAATGATACTCCAATGAAGAATTCACATACATTGACCATGGTTTCACATCAAGTTTTAAGTTCAGCATACTTCAATATGTAGTTTGTAAAATGATACTCCACTGAAGAATTCACATACATTGACCATGGTTTCACATCAAGTTTAAGTTCAGCATACTTCAATATGTAGTTTGTAAAATGAAACACTTTATTATTAAATTCAACGTAGGATTTGTTGCACAATGTGTTTGTTCATAACAGATATAATAGATTATTTCTTAAGCTACCACTAATGATAAAATGTACGTGTTGAGTAAAAATCTTCATTTAACATAAGCTGATATTAACTGATATGATCACATAGAAGCTTTAAATTGCAGAAGTATGCTTTCTATACAGTGTCTTGCTACTTCCACTGGACATTATTCAAATACAAAATTCAAATTATCAATTTTTAACCCATCTTCTTGACAAAACATATCTGGACATCAAACATAATAAATGAATGATATCCTTCCACGACCCATTCAGTATTTGAACACAGTCTAAGTTGGGCATTATGATAGAGTTTGCTTTTTTATTAATCGAACAGAAATGTCTGTTTTACCGTTTTCAATTTAACATAACCAAACTCAAATCCTATTTGAAACCAATTTCATGTGCTACTTATATGACATTAGTCACTAACACATAACAGAATGTTTATCTCCAAACTGGCTCCAATGTACATGGAGTATATGTCATGCACATACATACTTGCAAACTTAACATGAATCATTCTTTATTACATAACACAAAAATACATGCATTTTAGTCATAGCATCTACATTGGACTCACAATGAATCAACGATCTGAAAATAACATTGTATTTGACCATCAAGATTTAAATTCTTGAGCTGGTAACAAAATCTTGTACTTTCTTGTACACTTTACTAATATGATTTGCCATGCTGTCAGCGAGCTGGTTCCTCATCTCCACTGAACAACCTTCAGATAATACTTGTCTTTGAAGAATGCATTAACCAGCTGCTCTATGAGAGCTAGGGAGTCAAGCAGGGTCATCACGGAATCCTGCACGAAGGCACAAGCCATCTCAATCTGATCCTTGTATGTGCTGTACTGCTTGTTGGATTTCAGAGACAGCAAGGCAGTCTTTGTCTGCTTAGCCAACATGTTGATGGCAGTTCGCTGTTCTGGCAGGAGACTCAAAGTGATCTCAGACAACAAATGAGATGCTAAAAATGCAGCAAGTGTGCGGCATATTACTCGAAACCTGAAAACAACATAATGTTCTGTCAAAGAAATTAATTTATGATGAAAGGGAATGAATTAAGTCTTTTTTACAACTTGTATATTCCCTATTTAATGCTCTCGGGGGTGTTAAATTTTGCGTATTTGGAGTTTATTAAGTGCACAATAGTTTGAAATCATATTTTTACTGTTAAATAGTTTGTGCAATACAGATTACTAGTGTGCATTCATTACATACTTTGGATACTATGGCACGATCATGGATTTATGCTGGGAACATACATCAGGTTGTTTAAACTGAATAGTTTAAATGAATATAATAAAACTATAAAACAATTTGATGAATAAGATAAATTAAAAAAACAACATATTTTATGCATTCATTGAGTAATTTAAATATCAAAATAAATTTCTGCTATTTACATCTACAACTACTACTGAATATAATATTGCTAGTATCAAATGGTGGACCAGTGGTAGAATGTTGGACTGTCAATCTGATGAGGTTGGCTCACACTTGACTACGTGTCAAAATAACCAAATAGCTGATGATTAATAAATCAATGTGCTCTAGTGGTGTTGTTAAACAAATTAAACCAACAAATCAAATAGTCCACCCATACCTGCATGACAACTGTGACTTCTTGCCGAATCCGATTGCTCCCAGGAGACCAGATGACTCCCGATCCTCTCCAAGATTCTGCAGTATAGTTACAAAGCGGATCAGTTGCTTGGTGAAGATAAACTTGGAGCCATTCTCGTGAAGCTGTTTCAAAAGTAGCTGAAGTAACTTGTGCCACCACAACAGCAGTTTCCCTTCATTTTCAGAACTATAAACCACAGACATTATCAAGTAAATAATGTTAGAGAACTAATATTAAATATCTAACATTATTATGAACAAGTTAATCCTCCCAACTTGAAATATGACAAATGTCCAAATAAAGGATTAGTTAGATGTAAGATACGGAATGGGTTATTTTGTTTTGAAGCAAGTGATTCTCAAATGACAGAAATTATCAAGTAAATAATGTTAAATTATACATTTAACTTTATAATGAACAAGTTAATCCTCCTAACTTGAAATGAGAGACTGCCAAATAAATTATTAAGTTAAGTTACTGAAAGGGTTATTTTAATTCTCAGAAGTAGAAATGACAGAAATTATAATGTAAATAATAAGTGAGAGATACTGAATGTCTTACTTTGTAATTAACAAGTTAATTTTGATATAAGTTCTTTAATTAAACTCAGTTTTATTTACTTTATGCATATTTCTTTAGACAGTATATTTTTCCAGAAGCCACATTTGATAAATAATCAACCATCAGCCTATCCCCACCTGCACAAAAACAGTAAAATGACCATTGACCATCCTCCCCAGTAAAATGACCATTGATCATCCTCCCCAGTAAAATGACCATTGATCATCCTCCCCAGTAAAATGACCACTGATCATCCTCCCCAGTAAAATGACCATTGATCATCCTCCCCAGTAAAATGACCATTGATCATCCTCCCCACCAAAAACATATTTGGAGTAAAAACATCGTAACAAGGATTTTATTTAAGTTACATCTGAAATGCCACTTCCCTGACACTATTTGGTTTGTGATAAAATAATTAATATAAAAAATGTAATCATAGCTATATTATCTTAGTTAAATAAGGGTACTTGAAAATTGCTTTGCAAAGGTAATATCACAAGTAATATTACAAAAGTGTAACACATCTTACTGAGACATCTATCCAGGGTTTTTCAACAGGGTCCAATGGCTGAAGGGATTGGGAAAATTGAGATGATTTTAGTCATAATTGTGTAACTGTAATAATACACATGTATTTATTAACTAATTTAGAAATTTAAAGTGCAGAAATTGGGTATTTTCAGTGTTATTTGCCTTTGGGTAAGAGCCGATGTTTGGTACCACATAAAGCCTGGCTAAATTCCTGTTAAATATTAATAAAAGATTGCACAGAATTAAATTCATTCTTACTTGGGCTTGACTTCAGCAGACCACTGCATTAAACACTCTATGATCTTAGTCTCCTCTTCACAGCTCTGGCATAATGCCGCCTGCTGTAGTGTGTGGGCATGCAGGAGTAGGTAGGAGCCTTCTTCAACTGCCTCCTTTATACACTCGTCCACGTTGAGCTCTGGCATTTGAATCACCTCAAGAATCTGATCCCACTCAGTCCCATGAGCTGACTCCATTTCTAAATAATATCAAACAGAGGCCTATGACATTGACAATATTTGATATTTTAAAACTTTCAGACCTTCACTTAATTATTATATAATAACAGGTTGTCATGTTATAAAATCAATAAGAGGTCCTCCATAAAATATGTCACACTTTGTGTCTATGAGAAAATTTGATAAAACATTAAATGTCAGCATTATGAAGTATACTCAACCAAAAAACCAGCCGACATTCATGGCAGAAATTCTGGAATTAGATCATCTTCACCATTTTGGAGGTGTGTATGCAGAAACATCACAAGTTGTGCACATTTTTGCTGCCAAAGGACCATTATTGTGACCACCCAATGAAACAAAAATATTTCAACATGCATATTTTCTTTTTTGGTTGAGTATACCGTGGGGACTCGTTGGTTCTAAAAAACATCTAAAAATAGTGTGATATACTTTATGAATGACACTGAAGAGAAACTTTTCTGAAAAGTACAAAAATTAAAACTGTGAATACCTACCAGCTGTAAAGAATACTTCAATACAAGCTTCCATGATTTGAACCATCTGTTTGAGTGATGCCAGACACCTAGAGGCAGCCTTGATGCATGGAGTGAGGAGAATGCTGTGTGGCGAGTCTTGCAGCCAGTGCGTGATGGTAGTGATGATCACGTCCAGAGCAGAGCCATCAGGATTACAGTTGTTAAGAAGGCTCAGCAATTCCTTAACAAGGTCAAGAGATTCCTCTTGTCTAGTTCTCACTTCAATTACTGGAAACAGAAGAAAACTGTAGAAACATGAGCATCATTGACATTGTGGGTGAGCCTCTGTGGTCCGGTGGTAGGACATCAGACACTCAAGCTGAAGACAGTGGTTCAAAACTTGATGGAGGATGGCTCACACTTGACTACGTGTCAAAATTACCAAATGTTTAATATACAACAGCCTATGATTAATAAATCAATGTGCTCTAGTGGTGTCATTAAACCATATTGAATTTTAGTGTTTAGTTTTGTGCATTTTGTAATGAATTACTAAAAATATGTAATAATGACAAATATTACCATAATAAAAACTAGCCAAGGATGTTTAAAACTGCACTCACAAATTAGTAACAAAATAGTGATTATACTGGCTATTTGCAAAATAAAGAGTCTTATCATAGACACTTTTAGTGTGTCCCACCTCAGATGAATGAGGTCCTACAATTAATCTCACTCAGTAGAACTTGTTTCCCCCATTTCCAATCAAAGTTTGTTTTATTTAACGACGCCTCTAGAGCACATTGATTTTTATTTTATCGTTGGCTATTAGACATCAATCATATGGTCATTCTGACATGTTTTAGAGGAAACCTCTGTCGCCACATAGGCTACTCTTTCCGATAAGCAGCAAGGGGACTTTTATATGCACCGTCCCACAGACAGGGCAGCACATACCACAGCCTTTGATGAACCAGTTGTGGACCACTTATTGGAATGGAAAATAACCCAAACTGCAGATGGGTCTACTGAGAAGGATCGATCCGACGACCGACCAGTTCACAGGCGGACACTCTACCATTTGAGCTAGTTCCTGCTCTGTCCATTTCCAATCAGTGCTTCTTGACTGACATATTAAAGACAGTTGTACTACCACTTTGGAATTATGCATTTAAAGTGTTGAAATGCCATTAACACGTTCACTGCCGATTACGAGTATACAGTTTTCATATTTTAGATAGTTCGAGTATACTCGTAGCAAATATAAGCTCGAGTTATAATTATCTCACGTTACTAGCCAAGGTGAATAAATGTATAATATGACAGTAGCAATGGTAGAGAACAGGGTGAATAAAGGTATAAATTGACAGTAGCAATGTAGTGTGTTCGATTTATACATTGGTAGCGGTTTTCGTCTCTCTACCATTGCTACTGTCAATTTATACATTGGTAGCGGTTTTCATCTCTCCTACTAACACTAACCTCTGTCCTAGACAGACAGCACAGGAAGCTGAGTTGCGTGCCGAGAACAGCATGCTTGAACCTTAATTGGATATAAGCATGGAAATAAATAGAACCAACCAACCAATGGACTCACAATGGATCAGAGATCAAAATACAACACATAAGATAAAAGATTCATACCAGATGATTCAACCATTTCAATTTCTGTGAGCAAGTTGACGATGACCGTTCCAATTGTATTTATTTTAACATCAGCAACGTATGTACACTGACACAACAGCTGGGTGACTGTGTGCAGATACATCAGTCTTCGAGATGAGAGGTCCTCTGACCACAGAACATCAGTCCGAGTGTTGAAACCACCAGCAACCTTTAGCAGTCTACAAGAACAGAGATAAAATGATAAATCAAACATATTCAGTGATCAAATAATACCTTATAAGAATAGAAATACTCTAAATATATCTAGTAGTCTAAACCAGCACAATATTTAGTGACACATAAATCAAGTTTTGTTTTTATTGTTTGTTTAACGACACCACTAGAGCATACTGATTTATTCATCATCGGCTATTGGCTGTCAAACATTTGGTTATTTTGACATGTAATCAAGCATGAGCCAGCCTCCAACGAGTTTTGAACCACTGTCATCAGCTTGAGAATCCGACGTTCTACCGCTGGACCACTGAGGCTTAAAAATTAAGTTTTTAATCATTATATTGGCATGTTACAAAATGTATTCTGACAGGAAATAAACAAATGATTATATATAAAAAGTAGCTTTCTCTGTTTGCTGGCTATCTATACATTAAGCTTCCATAGTGGTTAAAGGCACCATAATGCATTTATAGCCTTTATAGAATTTTGGTCTGTTAAAATTAAACAGTCCTTACAATAGGTTGCCGAGAATATCCATTTTGCTATGTGCAGTGTTTCTGGTCAGTCTGATAAGTCCCTATATTTCTAATAGTTCAAAATGCATTTTACATGAAACTGTGATTATCTGTGCCTCAGCAGTATAACTTCATACTCTCAAGCTGATGACAGTGGTTCAAAACCCGTTGGAGGCTGGCACACACTTGACTATGTGTCAAAATAACAAAATGTTTGACATCCAATAACCAATGATTAATAAACCAATGTGCTCTAGTGGTGTCGTTAAACGAAACTGCAATGACACTTGTCTAAGAATTAGGATCATTGTCATTAAACAAATGGAAGCAAGGACATTGAGCAGATGTATGTATTTTCACTAACCGCAATCCTAAAGCCGCTGTGGATGATCTCTCAGAGAGAACACATTTGGCGTCACATACTTGTAAAAACCAGTTGCTAGCTGACTGGAAACTGGGAAGAGTAATAAAGTTCCAGTCAAAGTTTTCTGCTGATACCAACAACTGCACAGTGTCTGATTGCTGAAAGCAGAGAAACGAACAACCATTTAAAAGTGCTAATAATTTATTGACACACAAATGCAATCATTCACTTTCCAATTACCTGGCTGTATAGTGTTCTATGTCTGGACATACCGTAATTGTTTTTTTAAATAAAAAAGATGTAATAATGAGATTTAAAAAAAATCTACCAGTACTCGTATGATTTAATCTAGTTGTTACTATTATTTCACTCTCTAATGTTAGTGCTTTACTATTTTAATATTAATCTAACATATACCGTATTCGACCGTTTAAGTGCACATGCCCTATTAAGTGCACTCACCCTTGTCTAGTGGCTGCCGAGCAACTCGAACTCGTCTCCAGATCACAAGATTTTAAAAAACGTAAACATCGAAAGCTGAACTTACATTCGAAATCGTTACAAAGTGCCGTTCGAAACCGACGTCAGTAGGAAAGCTGAGATTGTTTTTACATCTGCCTTGATATGTGCACTTAAACGAATGACAAATATAAGAAAAATAATATTTTACTGCACTGTGCACTTAAATGGTCGAATACGGTAATACTTTGGCATTTTATCTTATCTTTTTGTTTCAAAAGTTTAAGATATATCTCAAAAATAAATGTTCTAAAGAAAGAAACCTCATGACATAAATGTATTACGAATCTAAATATGATACATTCATTAACATCTCTTTTCCTTAGAACATTAAATAACTGCTGCATAGTACCTCAGGTATGGAAATATGTTGAGAACAACCATTCAGTTTACTAGGAGAATAGCACATGTCAGTAAGGTTGATTATCTAAGCTAAATTTTCATATTTTCTAATTACAAACGTATTTTCTAATTACAAAAGTACAAAAAGTACTAATAAATGATTATCAACATAAATATGATGACAATTGTAGACTTTATAAATGCAATATAAACAATAGGTTACATGTTCTTGTATAAGTTTGTCATTTGGTCATGTGGAATACTTTTATTATATTCTGATAGAAGTTCTCTGAACAGTCCACTTTATGAAAAGAATGATGCAAATTTGTAAATAATGCCCATGATTTATACCTTCTTAACATGTGCGAGTTGCAGTTTTACTAAGTGTACATTTTACATAAAATGCTGAGTTTGCATAACTCATAACAAGGCATGATTGACTATACAACTCCATTCTTTGGTTGTGTTCTAAGATAACTAAGTTGTAACAATTCATTATTGGTGTACAAAGGAATGGCAGATCTAGAGGGGTCTGCAGTCCTCCCCCCACCTAAATTTAGCAATTTAAATAACATTAAAAAAAACAAATTATTATTATTTTAACGTTAAAGAATCCGAGGAATAGGCATCATATTATTGGAGCTCCCCTAAATGGATTTTCTGGATCCGCCACTGTATAAAGTAAAGTTTGTCTTATTTAATGACACCTCTAAAGCACACAGATTTTTATCTTCTGAGTGGCTATTGGACGTCAATCATAAGGTCATTCTAAAATATTTATTTAGAGGAAACCCACTGCCACCACATAGGCTACACTTTCTGAAGTGGTCTTTTATATGCACCTTCCCAAAGACAGGACATCACATACCACAGCCTTTGATGATACAGTTGTGGACCACTGGTTAGACCGGAAAATAGCCTAAACAGCAAATGGGTCCAATGACTGTATAAAGTATTATTATGCTATGGTAAGCTCTAACTGGGGTATCTATCACTGTTAATGTGAATGCCTGTACATTCTGACCTCTAGCATCTCCTGATCTCCGTATGTCTGAATAAGAAGCAGTAACAAGGCCGACTGGAAGCGCATCACCACCTCGGGAGGTTGACACAGCTGGAAGTATTGCATGATGTCAGACCACTCTAACCTGGGCAACAGGTGACTCACTAGCTTGAAGCAATTTGATGATGTCCTTTCTTTCATCTGATTAAATAAAGCAATGATAAAAAACAAATTAGTTCATTCAATTCAGAAATAATAACAATAGAGTAGTTATTCCTATTTCAATTGACATTTTAATAATGAATTTAAATTTGTATGCCAGGCTTGACCACCCATTATCTAAGTGTATGGTTTGTACAAATACAACCCCCCCCCCCAAATAAATGCTGTGAATAAATAGTGTCCACAGCATTTTTCACGGCAATTTTAACATAAAGTATACTTTATTTTTAAAAACAAGAAAAAAAAGATACCTCCAAAAATAAAATAATAATCCTCGGCAAAAAAAGTGCTGCAGAAAATGAAAAACTCTGCAGCAATCTCCACGGCATTGCCAGTTGCTGTGAGCTATTTCAAGGGTTGCAAATAGGAAAATGCTCGTAACTGGGAATGACCCCTTATACCACTAGCATAAAGCTTTCTAAGTTACATATTTTTATACCGATCTAAAATCATAATTATTTGATTCTACAAAAGTTAAGATGTATATGAATTCATGGAGGCTACCTACCTGCGCTATTGTCTCAAGCAGTTGAAGGTCAGGTTTGAGCTTCTCCCATGGTAAAACATTAAACTCATGCAGGTACAACTTAGAGACATGGTGTGGTGTCGTCCTTGTACACAGGCCAGTCACATAATACATCAACAACAGAGAGAGCACTCCTGCACTGAATTCAGCAGCTGAAACTAGTCAAGCAAAATGTGTAAATGTGCGACACAGAGAACACTAAATCAGTGTATGTTAGAGACCATTTATCTTATATCGTCTTTCTATTTTCCAAAATCATGTCTTAAAGAGCTTTTAATCATTTGCCATCTAATTTAATATGAATTAACTTGTATTAACAGCCACATTTCAAAGGACAATTTTTCTAATTTCTATCAAATTATTTAATTTAGAAAAGTGTGACTTGTATTTAGTACCCATTTTTCTAAAAAAAAAGATATAATTTTGTTATTCTCCTATGCAGCTTGTAAACATATTTGTCACTTTAATAATATGCAAAGAACCACTGACCTAGTATTTATTTATGTACTTATTAGAAGTATATTTTATATATAAATGCTAAAACAAGGTACATGTAATACCTGATAATTGATTAATAATAAATTCCACAATTTTTCTGAACATGGAAACCATTGGCATAGCAACCAAAACGTCACCCTCAATCCATGGAAATAGTGTTTGTTCTTGGTTTCCAAGATGTTGTATCCAGGGAGAAAATACCTCTAACATCTGTTGCCAAATCAGTTCAATAACTGAAAATAGATTATTTAAGAATTCAACAAATTCAGAGAAAGGGGTAACAAAGACCGTGGTATAGATTCATCACATACATTATTTTACTTTAAATAAACACTGACCATGGTAAAGATTCGTTATATACACTATAATACTATACCTTTTAAATTTACACTCACCTTGGTATGGATTTATCATACTCACCTTGGTATAGAGTCATCATATACACTATAATATTTTAAAAATAAACACTGACAGTGGTATGGATTCATCACATACACTATAATACTTTTTAAATAAACACTGACAATGGTATGGATTCATCACATACACTATTGTACTTTTTAAATAAACACTGACAGTGGTATGGATTCATCACATACACTATAATACTTTTAAAATAAACACTGACAGTGGTATGGATTCATCACATACACTAAAATACTTTTTAAATAAACACTGACAGTGGCATGGATTCATCACATACACTGTTATACTTTTTAAATAGACACTGACAGTGGCATGGATTCATCATATACACTGCTATAATTTTTAAATAAACACAGAGAGTGGTATGGATTCATCACATACACTGTTATACTTTTTAAATAAACACTGACAGTGGTATGGATTCATCACATACACTGTTATACTTTTTAAATAAACACTGACAGTGGTATGGATTCAACACATACACTGTTGTATTTTTTAAATAAACACTGACAGTGGTATGGATTCAACACATACACTGTTATACTTTTTAAATAAACACTGACAGTGGTATGGATTCATCACATGCACTGTTATACTTTTTAAATAGACACTGACAGTGGCATCGATTCATCATATACACTGTTATACTTTTTAAATAAACACAGAGAGTGGTACGGATTCGTCACATACTCTGTTGTACTTTTTAAATAAACACTGACAGTGGTATGGATTCATCACATACTCTGTTGAACTTTTTAAATAAACACTGACAGTGGTATGGATTCATCATATACACTGTTATACTTTTTAAATAAACACAGAGAGTGGTACGGATTCGTCACATACTCTGTTGTACT
>JAULBS010002330.1:0-11536 GCA_032355785.1 Symmetromphalus regularis | reverse complement strand
CCCCCCCCCCCCCCCCCCCCCCCCCCCCCCCCCCCCCCCCCCCCCCCCCCCCCCCCCCCCCCCAAGGGCCCCTTTGTACCCTTATAAATCCGGCCATGCACCCACTGTGATTACGTCTAGAATGTGAATGAAGTTCAGTTCAGTTGTGTTTAAAATTATAAGAAATTCGCGTGCAATGTGAACATATGGCATTGTGTCAAACATCATCTTAGTCACTGATGCTTCATATGATGAAATGGACTTGACTACTATATGTCATAAATATCATGCAACTGACATCCAATACTAGTATCCGCCAGAATGGAAATGAGCAGATCTTTATTTACACTATGATCACATAAAATGATACATGAGCATATGGTTTCAGTATGTGTAGTATATTAAAACAGTTACATACACACATGTATAATGAATACATGATTAACGTGGGGCTATAAATGATCTTATAATTATATTAACAAATTTGCAAATATTCTTTAATAATGCGACAATACTAGATTTTGATATTTAATAGCATTTGGTCTGATATAATATTTAGGTATATATGTGCATCTTATCTATGTGCTCGGAAAAACTTACGTTCAAATAGATAATTGTATTCATCACCAATAACATCATCATTATAAAAACAGCATTTACGTTCATTTCTGAGATCAACCAATGTACTGGGGTGTCTTTAAACAAATCATCCTTTCGTTATATTAATGCGGTCTCCTAAAATAACATACACTACTCAGCTGTTTCTTTTTTCTTGGGCTCAGTCCACAAATAAACTGTGTAAACATTTAGTCAGTTGCAGTCGGTGGTACAAAGGTTAATATTACTGAATGTAAAATGTCACAGGTTCAAATCTCACTAAAGCACTAGTTTAAAAATAATATAAAAAACAGACAAATACTTTTATAAGAAATTTTATTTGGAGAAAGTCTACAGAAGCGACAGAAAATACCCGATCATTGTTCATCAGTAGCGAAAACACCACGTCACCAATGTGGGCGTGCTGGTGAGGTGAACTATTGATTGACAGCTTACTAACCAATGAGGCCTTTCTTGCTAGAAATTGTTCTGCAAATCGTGTCGCATGCATATTGTATTATATATATTCGTCTTATGCTGTTGCAGAATTATCTCAGTATAATAAAGTTCAATTCTGTTCAGCTAATGTGTGTGTGTTTTGTTGTTGTTGTTGTTTTTGTTTGTTTGTTTGTTTTTTGTTTTTGTTTTTTTAATGAAAAAAGTAGTTAAAATCAAATCAATTTACTTTTAATAAAATTCAGTTCTGTTCTGTTAATGGTTTATATTTACGTTTTTAACAAAAAAGTAGTTAAAATGAAATCAAATTTCTTTGTGTCTAGGTCTCATCTGGTATTAATAGTATTAAAGGAATACTGAAGTCTCCAGAGCAGCATATTAAATGGATTAATGTTTTTCAGGAATACGAATGGTAGAATAAATTTTTTGATACGTAAATGGATTTAGGATTAATGAACATTACAAACACGGATTCATTCTCACACGCCTGAATAAGATTGATGCGCGAGAAAGCTGCGTGAAGCCGGTTGTGACGTAGGACGTGAACAATAACAAAGTAAAAACAGTATTACCGCGTGTATAGAAAAGATTCATTTCAATGTTTTTTAAAAAATAGTTTTGTTTGCGTTATTAGATGACTTACCAACCGTTTATATTCGAGCCTGAACGTTTAGATAGTGATAGTGGTTCTAACTTTTAAGATTTCATCATCATCGGGCGGATATTTTACCGGTGTTTGTGTGGCAATTGTAGGCCAATGGACAAGGTTGCGTAACTTTGTTCAGACGACAGTTTTTAAAGTTACCGATTACACATTTCTAGTTTAATTTGGATCATTTTCTCTTTTTAAGCACAAACTGTAATACAAATATAATATGCTATTATACCTCCATTACGAGTTTCGCACAATTCTTGTTCTGATCTGACGTCATGCAGTACGACTATATTCATACAAAAGAAGTTCCGTTTCTTACTTTTGTACACAGTAAACGCATTTTTAAGTACAAAGATATTTTTGTTTAATGTTTTATATATTTTTAACAAATACCTTGTAAATCCATTAATCCATTTTATATTAATCCATGTACACTACAGTAATCCTTTAAGAAGAACTAGTCTAATACTGTGTTTTGTGTATATATATATAAATATAGATAAAATACATGTATAAATATAAGAAAGCTATGTTTCACACAACAAACAATAATAGTAGTGACTGGACGGAACAGTTATGGACACGTTTCAACATGAACAAACAGACGCACGCCATTAGAATGCAAAAAATAATATTCAAATGTAAAACCCAACTTAGATTGTTTTTTTCAATGATCTGTTGATAAAGAAAACAATTCAAAATGCCACTTTTATGTCAATATTCTGTCACTAAAATACGATTAAGACATTTTTGCTACTTTTATCGTTTGTTTTTTAATTACAAATATTTGACACCAAAATATATGAAATACAAATACGTGAACACCATATTTGAATTTTATGTTAAAGTTCTGTCACTAAAATACGCTTAAAAACCAGTTTTCTACTTAATCTTTTTTTTTTAAATACAAATATTTGACACAAAAATATATGAAGAACAAACTCGTGAACACTATATATTTAAATTAGGAAAATGTTAATGTTTCACTCCTTGTTATAACTAGTCTCCTGTATACCGAGTGAGTAGAGAATCTGTGTTCAAGTTTAAAGCTGTATGACTGTTCGCGTCCATGTGTAAGACGTTTGATGTTTAGTGTTTGAACATCATGCTGAGTGACATCATTACAAGTGTAAACACAGTCATCTGTGACAACACTCCCGCTCCACCTGCAAAAAAAAACTTCGCATTGTATTTTAGTGTTGAAATAAAAACTGGACTATTGTTAATGCTAACATTGTTGTACGCCATGATCTAATAAACAAGTTGGATTTAATTCAGATCTTGTCATTTTTTAAGTTCAATATATTATAGAATATTACTTCATTGTCTAATTTCTAAAATATATTTCTATTTTGATTCTGTAGTTATTAGACATATAATCATGGCCGGCGAAGCCAGGTGGCAAGAGTGCATTTTCCCCCTCTCCTCCAATAACCTGCAGCGAGATTTATATACGACAATAGACTCCCTAAAATATGCATTTATTGAGTACATTGTATGCGCCCTCCAAGTGACTGATTGCGACTGATATTATTTAAACGTCTGTGACTCTACTGATTAAATATATGCTTGCTTTACCTATGCTTGAAAAACACACACACTCAAAAGCCTAATCATCTAAAGTGTCTGGCGCATACTTATTTAAAGCGTTTTCCTATTTTGCGATGTAGTGGTTATGCAATCGGACTCATGGTACTCGGATCAAATTTCAGTCGAGGCATGACATTTTTAATCTTAGTTCCGACACCAACCTAGTGTCTGTACTCTCGCGAGACTTAATTGAGTAGGTGTACACTTTTATTTTATTTGTATTATTTTTTTTTTTTGGGGGGGGATGCTAACAGATCTAGTTGGGGGAGGGGGATAACATATCTAGGCACGAAACGTTGAATTTAAAGTGGATACGAGGTTATGTTTAGGGGGTCGGGTATCAAAGGTCATGGTCTGTGCTATCCTGTCTGAACATATAAATAATCCGTTGCTGCTTAATCGTAGTGTGGTAGCAGCGGGTTTCGTCTTTCCTGTTAACACTAACCTCTGTCCTGGACAGTCAGCACAGGAAGCAGACTTGTGTGTCCAGGACAGCGTGCTTGAACCCTCAATGGATATAAGCACTAAAATGAATACAAACAACCTAAATTAATATTTGCTGTGATGAATATGGTAATAACAATAAATTATACTAGATACCAAAATGAAAAATAAATAAAAACATACTACACTTGTCCTTTACAGCAACGTCAGCAACGTCTGTTTTGACTTTGTCCTTGGACGTTGTTCCATCACATCCAACATCTGTTGTCTCTGTGATCGCAGTCAAGCAGGTCTGGAAAGCTTTGGCCGCACTGAAAATTGCATAAATTCTATTAAATTATTTATTTCTTTGTTAGGATTGACCACTATGGAGCAAACAAAAGAAGTAGTAGTAGTGTAATAAAAACACAAAGTTCAGAAAACAAAACACGAACTTATGATGGGGAGACAACTCCACTTTACTAAAAATACCAAAATTAAAAATGACAAGCGTTATCGCCCATTAACTGAAATGTTATAAAAAAAATAAAAAGTTTGAATTTCTTGTTTTAAAAAGCAAAACAAAATTTTTAAAAATAAAATTGTTTTGTTTTTATAAAATAATAATGAAAAAAAATATAAGACAGAGATGGAAATTTTAATATACACTGACGTGCAGTGGTTTTCTTTCGTAGTGACGTCAGCCATAACATAAGTCTTCTCACACGTGCAGGTTTTGGTCAGGTCTGTAAATATATATATAATATTATAGGACTATCTAAAGCTCAGGAAAAACGAAAATGATTTCACTCGTATCTTCTACTTGATAATACGCAGGACTGAATTCATTATTCTATATGTTCAACAATCCAATCAGTTTACTAAATTTACAGTCTTACCAAGTACAATTTTTGTTTTCTAAATCAGTTCTAATGGAGAACTATTTCTGATCAGGAATGTATTGATATTTCCAGTGACATTCTAAAGAACATATTTCCTTCATGTTTGTAATCATAACTGTATTTAAATACTAAAATAGTACTAAACTTTTAATAATAGTTCTTAAGTATATTATTTATGTATTGTTTCACAATTAGCGTTTATTTTTAAAAATATATTTCCAAATACCGGATATAGATAAATTAATATGATTATGATTATTTTATTATCTACTAGGTAGTTGTATTGTTCAGTTCATTTTACATTAAATTCAGCATATACTAAATAGTTTTTCTTAATTGGTGTACGTTAGATCTAAATTAATGTCAGAAATGTATTTTTTCGATCTTATAAATCTAAAATTACACATAATATTTTTATTATAAAGTTAATTAGATAATATTAACAATTGTGGACTGATATTGGGTTTAACTTATTAAATATTCAGAAAGGCAGGTCTGCCGGCCATCGGAACAATTTCTCAGAGTGCCATAAACATTTATTTTGTAAGATATGATATACCCAAAATATTTAAATATACTTAGCGTCACCGGAAGTGGAACAACAAAACACCAGCTTTTTCAGTTGAAAAATAAGTGCATAAGGAGAAACAACTGCCTTTCAAAAATTTTGCAACTTGTATATTATACAAAAGTATTCACTTAAAAACTTTTTGGATCATATAATTATGGTAACAAAAATCATAAATAAAAAGTGCAAAAAAAACCCAGAACCCGGCTAAAAACGCTAAATAATCGGTCCCCCCCAGTATATCTTCTTGAAATTTTTTAAAAAAATAGGTCTTTCGTTTAATTTCCAAAAACGTTTTCCTTTTTGTTCTACAATCCCTAGAAAAGTTATTGTTAAAAACGATGGTACCAATCTGATGTGACGCGAAGTATAGGTGGTTTGCTTTAATCACAACATTCCCACGGGACTACACTGGAACCCTTACTATTATATGCACGTTCCCATAGACAGAACATAATATAACATGGCCAGTCGTGAACCACTGGTAGGAATGAAAAATAACCCCCTTTTGTCCTATGGCGGGGATTGATCCGACAAGCCACCACACCTCAGGCTGATGTATTCCTCTACTTAATAATCTGGTGATCATCACTTACCACAAGGTTTAACAGTATCTCGAGCAGCATCTGCTTCCGTCATCTCAGTTTTACATGCTGTCCAAGTTACATCAATGAGACACTTTATATAGGCCTTAACCGTACTGAAATCATCATTATGTGTATACAATTTAACATTTTAAATTAGTTTTAACAACACGAATGACAAAATATAGTCAATACAAGGGCGTTGGAACGAAATTCATATTGTGGGGCCTGCTCTCGTTTCTGAACATCAGAATTTGCCTGTGAATAATTTAACAACGAATAAGAACATATTAGCGTTTTAGTAAATACATGTAGTACAATAAATAAAAATCCATTCAACAATATATTATATACACGTTTTATGTTGTAGATGTTAATAGTTTTACTTTACTCAGTAAGGGAAGTATTACTTATATGTGTGTCTGTGACTAAGGAGAAACAAAATTTGTATGTACGAATGGAATGATGAACGAATGATCTCGAAGATGACTTTCTTTTCATCTTGGTTTGTTCTTTTTATGATACTCTGAGAAGCAAGTATGTTGTGCATACTAAGATTATTATAACATGCATATATGTTTAACTGTACCCTCCGATAGGTAAAGTATTTATCAATACATATCTCTGTTGTACATCATATGTTAAAACTGTGTAAAATGTCTTGTGATAATACATACGTACTAGTATATGTGTTGTCTTTTAAACTGTATGTTTACGGCAAATAATGCAAGGTATTTTAATTTTATGACTCCATACAATCTTTAACTATACTCACTCGCATGTTTTGGTTTCAGTGTCAACATAAGTTGTTTTGCATTCTGCGCACGTACCAGCTTCACTTTGATGACATGTCACTGAAATATAGAATCAATACGTGAAAGTCTACTATTGAATATAACTTAACATAATCACAATGTTGTACTTACCTGCGGCAATGTTTTTAAGATTTAATAATAAAAAAACAAAATTATCATTTAAACAAGTAAAACACTGCGAAGGAATATCATTTACTGTTAGATGTAAACACATTGTTGTACTGTCTTGTTGTTCTCATGAATTAATATCTCTACCACTCCTTTCTTAAATTTACCTCCTGGTTACACTATTACAGTTTTATGAAAACGTATATTAGCACCAAAATGCAGCATTTATATTACTTTTAAAGTAAACATATACCGACAGATGTCATACTTTATAAAACACTTACATCCTAGTAGTTTTACTTTAAAAACTAGCTTTCATTAACAATTGATAGTTTAGGAAGTAATATTTCGTGTACGGTATTTCAAGAAAATAGCAAATATTTCTGGTTTTGCAATATTGTCAAACACTACCATTTTTCATGCTATGTTTGACTCATGTCTGCAATATAGCGAATGCAAAACACATTTTGTTTGTTTAACGATAACACTTAAGCACAGTGATTTTTTAATCATCTGCTATGGGATGTCAAACATCTGAAAATTTTCCCAAGTAGTCAAGTGAGAATCAACCTTCAACCATTGTCTTCAACTTGACAGTATAATATCAACCACAAGATCACTATGATAAAACGAGAAGGATAACACATTATGAATTAATTTTAATTGAAATTTGTATTTACCATCGTCATTAAAATGGTCTTGAAAACCTAACAAAAGTGCAAGATTTAGTTTTTCTTTGCTATAAATAGTTTAAATACTCAATATAATTTAATTAAAATTTCAGGTAAACATGATTGTATTTTTTGTTAGGAAAAATCACATATTCATTGCTAAATTATTTAACATTTTGATATTACTATTAAAACTTTAAAAACTAAAATATTTTTACCTTTAACCACTCTGTTTTATTGTTAGCAAATATCGACTTCTCGTTAACTAAACATTAACATCCCGAGGAAAGGGGTAACGAGAAAAAAATGCTATAAAAATAAAGATGAGTACATTGAAAACTTACATTAAATCTTCTGGAGTCTTTTTTAAATTGCTTTATAAAAATAAATTGTTTCTGGCAAAATAAATATGATCATCATTATTATTTAACAAAGTTACAAACAATCTTTACCTAGAATGACCAACAATACCATAATGGTTTTCATCTTGGAATCTTTGCCTTGTCTGACGATCTTTCCAAACAGCTGAAATAATGTCACCGCACTACGGCAAGACCGCTTTACTCTGAACTTATAGGAAGTTGTTGTTAGGACAACATGATAACGTAACGCAACTGCAAGTTGACTGTAGTCATGGCACATTTAAAAAGGCATTTACATATTATGAAAACGATCATTATAATAGTATGCAATCTCTCTTTCGACAACCACGAACTCTTAACGAAAAATCTTTTTTTTTACATTTTAAAGACGCAAGAACTTTATTAGACAAAAGCAATCCAGTAGGCCTAAATTTTCTTTTTGTCGCAGTCATATTTCAAAGTTGTAAAAGGTTTCCGTTCGTGACTGCTGAATACTCTAGAATCAACCGAGTGCAAAAATTGAACTCATTCACATAACGAGTAAATATCATGTCATTCGATAAGAAAGAAAAAAAAAAGCATTTTACTCGCAGTATGCAAAACAAATATAGGCATTGCAGCTGCAACTCAATTTTTTTTAACCAATTAAATGTTGGACAAAGAGCGAATGTAGTTTTGTCTATTGTGAACCAGTATAAAGTCTATTATATCACCGGCTATCTGGCATTCCATATTAAACATGTTAAAGACAAATAAAAAATACCCTTGGTTATGCACGAAGATTTATAATCCACTGATTTTATAGATTATAGATCGAAAGAGTATTTTAAGTTATAAATTTATCAACGAGTCATGAACAAATAAATGTTCTAACTTGTTAGGCTCTCTCTTATATATTTATAATATTCAGTGACATTTTAATATACAGGTAAGCCTTTTAGTGAAGTAGTAATCATAAGTACACGTATACGTTTAAAGACAACAGAAAAAGTGATAACACTCACATAATTAAATATGATTAGAATTAATATACTGAACCTTAGTTCTAAGGTAACGATTAACAATTATTACAACCAAGGTTTGTAATTATTAATAGCTCTATAAATATATACAGCAAGTCCTCGACAAGAAGCAAACTGAAAGCATTATGTTTGAGTAATTTGTTACCCTTTCTTGATAAAAACGTTTAGGACGACAAATCTAATAGCTTTATAGAGTCTAAATTATAATGAAACTACAGAGAACGTGAAGACGAACACAGCAAAAAAGTGAGACATATAAGCAAACTGTATACATTTATGATGGAATAGAAACTACTTACCAGTTATCGTGAACAAAATCGTTTCTCTGCAGAAAAAAGGTCCAAAGAATTAGCCAAAGATAAGTGAATATGTACTCGTGAATCGATGAAAATAGTGATAACACCAGATGTTAGAGACCGTTGAGCATATCTGGCCATATCGATGGAACCCGTCACAAATACAAGCTCAATATATTAAATTACTACCATTATATGGATGGTATATAAATATGATATGGCTCTTTTCACACCGCAAGCAAAAATAAAAATGATTGGATGGATCAAACGCAAATAAGCTTCAACGTGGACACTTTAGAATAAAATAAAACTTTTAAGAATAAAATCTAAGATGCATATTAAGAGATAACAGAAACAATTAAATGTTTACTTCAACTTCATCAGACCATCCACATTTCGCGTAAGAAAAGGTATTGATATTTAATAAGTATTAAATATCAAATTATTGAAATTCGTAGGTTTTATTCTGGTTAACACAATAACTTGCAATAACACAGTCTGTTTTCATTTACACCGTAATGGAGGATAGGGCATTCACTGGGAACTTGCAAATCAGACATAGCATATGAATTTTAACAATGACTCATGACACGTTTGGTCAATGTCAAGAAAATCAATGTAGTGGCGAATTTAGAGGAGGTCAATTGGATTGTACCCGCCCCCTATTTTTAGACCAGCAACATTTTCATAAATAGCAGAAAAACACCACTAAGCGCAGAAATGCCATACTCATAAGCAAATATGTTATAATTCTAGGTCAAGTTGTTCAAATCATTGTTAAGCTAACCATGGGGTAGATGAATATTTCTCTTTAAAATATCTTTTTTGAAAGTTCAAACATACTTCTGATTTGATTATTTATGGATAGTTTAGGCTATAACAGACTAAGTTTCAACATATCTCTTCAATTACTATTTGCAAGGATTTTTAATTTTGTTTTGAAATATTCAACTAACCCATGGTTAGCTTAACCTTGCTTTGAAAAACTGGACCCTGCTGTTTAGGTTGCTAGGTGGGTTTAGTGTGAATGTTGATAACATACGATGTCAGTGCTTTTTCAGAAATAACCGGAAGAATACACTATGCCATGGCATTAATTTAGAAATAGGGGAGCCGGATCTAGCTCAAACGATAGCGTGTCTACCTGTCAACCGGTCGGTCGTCGGATCGATCCTTCTCAGTTGACCCATTTGCAGTTTTGGCTATTTTCCGTTCCAGCCAATGGTCCACAACTGGTTTATCAAAGGCCGTGGTATGTGCTGTCATGTCTGTGGGACGGTGCATATACAAGATCCCTTGCCGCTTATAGGAAGGAGTAGCTTATGTGGCGGCAGTGGGTTTCCTCTAAAGACATATGTCAGATGATAAGATAAAAATCAATGTGCTCTAGAGGCGTCGTTAAATAAAACAAGTTTTACTTTAATCTAGAAATAATATGGTTATCAATATATATATGTAACATAATCCAATGTTCCACTTACTTTTGATATATTATCCATTTTATTAGGATAATGATAATTTATGCTAATCTCCTCAAACGTAGTAATAACAATGTAAACATTTTGTTGAAATTAACTGCCAGTTTGGTACCAATGGTGCGTTCTGTGGGGTAAGCATGGCATAGATTACGTTTTTGTAGACAGATATATGGATATGTAGCTAGGTAGTTCTAAGTCCTGAACATTTACAAATACATTCGTCCTAACACATAAAACAAACATTCCCTTGATGTACTTGTGTTGTGCCAAACAACAAATATCTCAAGACCACCCAATATCCTGCTTAAATATTTACAGTCGGTATTTTAGGCTACTAGTAATTCCTAAAGCAAATAAGTTAATATTTTGATGTTTAGGTTACAAGGTGGGTTTAGTGCAGTTATAGATAACTTGTGAATGCTTTAACAGAAATAACCGGAAGAATATACTATGCCATGACATGAATCAAGAAATAATTGGAAAATACACACCATGCTATACCTAATTTAGGTATATTCTGCGGTAGGAATTGGGAAATTCCGCGACAAATTCTGCAACACAAAAATTGAAAATAATACTAGTTAGTTCCAATTTAAATACTCATATCACCAGGATCCAATCAAATAGTTAAGAAATATGTCATATTGGAGTCGCTGGTTGCGATAGAAAAGTACCAAAGCGTTTATTGAGTCCGGTTTGAGAGCTCTCACTATCATTGTTATATATTAAATAGGATAAAATTACAGAATCCTATTCCATATGCGTAAAACTTGTGTATTTTACTTCCAACGAGTCTTCCGCAATTTCCATAACCTAAATAACTAGCAACCACTCCGTAAGTCATGGCGTCTTCAAGAGTGCGAGCGTTCACGAACAATTTGCCTGGTTAACATCGTCTTGTATCACCTAAAGTTTATAAATTATTAGGCACAAAAACCAGTCGCTTGCCCCTCCTGAACGTGTCACCAGTGGCGTATTCAGTTTAACAATTGACGGTTACGGAATAAAGTTACATGTAGAACCAGCAAAC
>JAULBS010002319.1:0-11536 GCA_032355785.1 Symmetromphalus regularis | reverse complement strand
ATTAGTTGTGTCCATGTGCCTCACATTCATTTATTTCGAGTGCAAGCTAGACTGGGGAAGGAGGCGGGGCATCTTTTTTATTGGAGGCTACAAGTTATGCACACGTGATTTGCCATGTAAGATAGAAATTTCTTTGATATCTTTCTTTCATGGGATAACGCTATCTTACATACTTAAGAATGAGAGAATAATGTACATCAATAATAAATTGAATTGGAATCTAAAGAAATGTGCTTTTGTGAATAAGAAAAAATATCCCAGCGAGGGTACTAGCGTAATTTAAATTTTACTCATCTGCAGCAATTTATACTTTTTATTGTATATCTCACTTTATGTGTGTGTTTTCCAACTCACTTTATGTGTGTGTTTTCCATTTCATTAAACCTTCATGACGGTACCAGCAGGATAGAAAAAAATAAAGTAAAATAAAACCTTTTTCTAGGACACAGAGTTAAATGAATAAAAAAACAAAACAAACATTGAACCCACTTGCTCCCATTCTCATTAGGATGTCTAGAATTAAAGCACACTTGGCCCACCCTACTGAAACTTGTACTACATAGCTAGGATTTCTTTTCCTACAAATCACAATTTTCTGCTTTGAAGATATGCAATTGATCTTCAGAATCACTGGGCACACGATTCATGCATGAGATTGACTCACTGTATGACAACCACTGTCAGAAACACCTGCAATACATATAATGTTATTATGCTCATTGACTGTCTTGGCATACACTTTCAAACTTTCTGCCATGTGACTTTTTATTTTAGACTGTCCTGAATGATAAAATTTTATTGTATCTTATTTCCTTCAAAGTGCAAACTTAATTCAGAAATATTTTAAATCTTTAATGTCTAATGCCATAAAAACTGCATTTCCGTACTTTTTCTTAAAATGCTTTCATATACTCTTTTTGACATCTAATTTCTATTCAGACTTTCACAGCCATTGGATAAAGACTTCTGCCATAATAAAATAAAGCTAAAAAAGATAATAAACCACTTCCCCCAATCTGTCTTCTTCGGTAAATGACTGCAAGTGCAGTCATGATACTCTGCCTTCAAAATGTAGAGAATTTTTTTTTTGTCTTATTCTCTTTGATCAACCAAAGAACAGTATTATTTCAGTAAAATAAATTTCAGAGAAATCTCATTCTCTGAGATGTTGGTAATAGTGTTATGACGAATGGATCCAGATATAACAATAAAAGTTCACATTCATGTAGAACTTAACAGTGCATTATACTGTTGACTATCCATGAGTGTTGAAATCTGACTCTACTTGTACAAGTTTGTGTATGATTGAAGCTAAACTGTAGTTCATCTGTGATAAATGTCCTTGATAACTGACAATTATCTTGGTTTTTGCTATATTTGTGTATATGCTACTGGGGAGGATACAGAATTATTGACATTGGATAGTTACATACAACTATATTATAAAGGGAAAAAATAAAAGCTGGTGGCTGCAAGTGACCTGTATCTGTTTGAGTTCTGGTTATCTTATGTTAAATATTGATAATATTTTGATATGTTCAAAGAGAGATTCTATACATGTACTACATGTATATGGCTTATATTGTAAACATTAATAGTAGTTTCATATCAACCATATTAAATATTTCTCTTTTAATTCCTCAAAAAAATGATTTAAAAAATTGTAATTATTATTTTTAAAATTATATTGTAGAATTAATTAGAACTATATTGGTACAAAACCTTTATTAAAAAATAATACTAATATCTATATATCTGTCCTTTATCAGTTCTTTCTAAGTAGATACAACCATTTTTAATTCTCATATTGATGTACAACATGCTAAGGTGGACATAACTCAACTGTACAGATAGAATTTTCTGCGATTCTGTCCACATTTCCGTTATCGTGGAAAATCAGTGCCTTTACTCAGAGATTGAGCATCCTACTGAGGTGTGATGGGTTGTCAGATCAATCCTCTTCAGAGTCAGTAGATCTGTTACAAAAGCACAAACAACTGGGTTTAAAAAAAAATATTTCATTCCATATATATACAATATGCAAAAGTGTTTCACTTTATAACTTTTGTTGTATATTTGCTATGATAACAAAAATGGCAAATAAAAAGTGTGAAAAAAGGCTAAACACAAATGAAAGTTTCTTTTTGTCATAATTTATTGATTACAAATTTTATTTCTTCTAAATTTGTATAAAGATTTGTTTCATTTCCAGAACTGTTTTCCTTTTTGTCCTACTACTCTATGAAGAAAAATTATTGTTAAAAATGATGGTGACACCCAAGGAACATGAAGTATAATAGTCAGAATCCATTCCTCCCTTTTAAGATAAATACTGGGTTAACCCCAGTGATACTTAGCTGACCTTCATAAAGTGTTCTGCCTAGAAATTTATAAGTAGTAAAATCAACGTACCAAAATATGGGTAGGTTTGATATTTTTGTTAAAGTCAAGACTTATTATAAATTACAGTGGTGATTGTCCGCAAAACCTGCTATTGGTAGTCATAATTTTAAAGTGTCTGTTGGGCCTGACCAATGCAAACTACAGTGAGCAGAAACATGACACATGAAATAGATACACATCTAATCTAGAGATGTGTTGGAGAAAATGAAAACTATCTTTGATATCAAAAAAACAAATCTAAACTGCATGTGATAGGTTTAACATCAGCATTAAATGATGTATGTTTTTGAATGTCATTTGTGTTCACTTGATTAATAACACCAGTTAGTTGGTTTTAACCAGTAATGTTCATTTTTCAATTTCTTATATAAATAAATAGAAAAACTACTTACAAATGTATTGGTGTTAAAATAATGATTTGATAGAGGCTGAGATTATTAGATCTGTATTTCCTTAATGTTACTCTTAATCGGTGTGTAACCATTTGATCTGTCACCACAGAAGAAATTATACAATTAATTAGTAATTATAATTGTGAGTTAAATTTTGTACTTGAAAATGTTGGGTTATTTTTGTTTTATTATTATTATTTTTTTTTTTTTTTTGCTAAATTATGTCAGATATACTTGTATTCTTGACATATATATCCTTCATTTTGGTGGTAAAAGTATGAACCCAAGAATATATATAATTTACCAGTAAATGACTTATATTAATTAACAAGCTAAATTTAAAAGACCTTTGTTTCCAGATTTCCACAAATAGCTGTAATATTTAATACTGGTTTTACATTATGTATCTGATAATTACATCATTTAGGTGTTAATATATGTTTTATAGTGCTACAGTAAGAATTGGTCAGCATTAAATAAAGGTTTACAAGATTTTTGAAGTATAGCAATTTTTTCTTCTGCTATTAAAAATTAAATTGACATTAATTTTATCTGCCAATTGCTAAAAATCCAGACAGGCTGAGTGCACATAAGCATTTTTCTTTTAGGCCAGACTAGCCATTATGGACACTACATTAAACATTGTCATTGGGTTAATATGAAGTGCAAAACGTAGCGTAGCAAGTGCCCACTATTTGGTCATGAACACGACACTGTGTTTTATTGTACATAGACCTGTTTAAAAAAAAAGACAATAAGTCTGAGTTTTTCTATTTCGGACTAGGAAGTAATGAGGAAAAAAGTATATGTTGTACACTGATGTACCATTGTGTATGGTGTATAAATTTATAGATGGCTTCACTCTATTGTTCCTTTAAGGCAGGATTAGTCATGGGTGAATCGTATTTCTCTTCTTTTTTTAAAAATATTGTTTCCTTATATTTCTGACTACATTTAACAACAAAAAAACAACAACACTCAAGTAACCCCATGAGAATATATAAACAACAATCATTAGACAAAATGTGATTCTGAAATTATTACTCTTATTTGCATAATTCTTGTATAAAAGAATTTTTAATTTTATCATCATAAGGTTACGTGTTTACTGGTGCAGATTGAAATTCTTCTGTTTTCCATTAATGTTAAGGGTGATTTTATTTTCATTATTGAATTAAAATAAAAAATTGACATACCATATTTTTGCAATTCTGTTTTATTGATGATTGCTATTTTAATTATTTTACAGTGAAGTGGCCATTGTGGCAGCAAGGGCCTCCGTCATGGTGTATGATGATGCCAACAAGAAGTGGGTGCCAAGTGGGTCGACACAGGGCCTTTCCAAGGTTCAAATCTATCAACATTCCATAAACAACACTTTCAGAGTGGTTGGCAGAAAACTGCAAGATCATGAGGTATCAGTTTATTATTCTTCCATCATGTAAAAAAAATGTCACAGTATTAGATTTTTATTTAGCAGGGATCCAATTACATGATGGCACTATCACATTTACTCTTCTGCCCTTAAAGAAATATTACATCTGCTGTACATAGTGCCCCCACCCAATGTATCCTCCTTATCATAAGCCACCCTAGGAAATAATTGCGTTGCTGTGCCCCTAAAACAATGAATTTGAACCCCTGTAATATGATAAATCTGTAGCAATATTTAAACTGAACATGTTTAATATTGTTCCAATAAAAGACCTGGAAATAATTATTTTAGTTCAGCTGGTCAAAATGTCCAGCATCTGTCAATTTATGTGGGACATTAAAGGAAATGTTCCTGACATACAGTTTAATATGAACAATTTAAACAAAATACACAATTTAGTTTTTATGGTATATGCTTTTTATTATTTAATTCTTCACAATTTATTCAACAGACACAAGCTGCATCAAGCTGACTTTATTCAGAAATGTTATTTTTACCAAAAGTTAAAATATGAGTGTTGGACAAAATGAATTAACTTTGTGACTGTCAAATCTTCCAAAATGACAAATTTGTAGTGGTCAATGTCTTTGACCACCCACTTATTTTCAGGCTTGCAACACACAACACAAATTGCAACACACAACACAAATTGCAACACACAACACAAATTGCAACACACAACACAAATAGCAATGCCACATATCACATGCAAGTAAGATGCAGATTATTTTCACATATTGTTTTCTTAAAACGAAAACATTTCAATTACAATAAAGTTATGGACTTCTAACGAGCAGGCACTCTGTGATGTAATATTAGGCACACTATACAATCAAATTACCCTCTCCCCCACCCCCCAATTTTTATAAAATAATAATAATAATAAAATTAAAATAATCTCAAAAATCATCACCATACCAAACACTTTTCCTACTCAATTACAAAAATAAGTGTAAAAAATAAACATGATAACTCAATAAATATATATACATTAAACACACAGGGTCTTATTCTATTCCAATTTTTTCATAGAATTTTATTTCCACTGGTCTGTTGCAATCAAAGAATTTTGTCATAAAACTAAAATATTTTTCAGCCCATGAAATTTAGACAAATTTACAGGTCCAACTATTTACTCCAAGACATCACAAACCACCCCAAGACACCCCACTAATACCCCAAGACATCACATTTCTTTGCTTATTCTAAAAATATACACCCCATAAAACAAAATTACCACTGACAACAAAAATGTGTACAAGTTTAAATTAAAAAAAAAATTAACAGCTTGAAAAAATACACAAATGATAGAAAATATATAAAAATATGAATGTAATAAAAACTAATAAGTTAATTTTTGTCAGTTTGTATGGTGTATGGTGTATTAAAATGTATATACAAGAAGAAATGGTGTATTAAATATATACAAACAGGCCAGTGGAATTAGAATTTTTATTAATAGCTAGACATGTGCAAAGCGAAACAATGCAAAGATCCGGTACTGGAGCATTTCATGGTAATTTTTTGTGACGGATGAGACATTTTGACACTATATAACAATGTTTCCATGAAAACATGTGTACATTTTTCTCTACATTTTGTGTTAATAGAAACTATATGAGGCATATTTGTAACACCCAAGAACAAACATATTTTATACTTATATTTTTGGAATAATTTACTTATTAATTGTGCATGACGGACGTGACATATATGTCATGTCCGTCATGCATATTAATACTGGAGAATTTGCTATAAATAAAAATGGTGACAACCGTACATTAGAGATCAGATAACACTGCACGGTTTACGAAACATTTTATGATTTCGGAAGTCAACATCACAGAACTCAAAAAATCGCGAGTCGCCCGACAGACTAGTGGATTTTGATAATGATTTGCCCAGGAGTTTTTTTCACCGATTCGGGTGAGTGCAATTCCGCAGGCCTGACAAAGTATCAAGCACTAGCCTAATACAAAAAGGAACACAAACTGGATCATATGATAGAAATAATATAAACTTGTACATCAATATAACTTTGATTAAACATGACTAGACATTTTAAAGTTAAGCCAAGTTTCAGTGTGCAAGGGAATAGCATATATTGCCTTAGGTGGCTGTGTGATAAGAAGGATATATATACTAGGGAAAGAATTCCGCCAGATGATCCCACGCACCCCCCTTCTCCAAAACTCATATTATAAAATGAATCATTTGATGAAATCAAGTAGCAACTTCTGCATAACATTGATGAGAGTGGAGTTGGACATTTTTCCTATCCCAGACCAAATGCAATACATGTGAAATTTAATTAGTAACGATCTATGTTTGGTTCTTTCATGGGTAATTTGACAGACTATTTTTAGCCCATTACATCATTTTACCTAGAATAACCCATCAGCAGATTACCTTTTTAGTAAAATATCCATTACTAGGCATTAGCCATCCAAACCAACAATACTTAAACATTAATAGTTTTTAAAATAATTAAAAAAAAAGAAAGTTTTAATTCGCCATTAAAAATGTAATATCTATAAAATGTCCAAATAATAATAATAAATGAATATAAAATATGAATAAAAAGTTACAAAAACAAAAGTATTCATTCTAAGACTGTGCTATACCTTAAAATTAATTTCCAAACAAAAACTGAGAAATAGAAAAATCTGTTTTATTAAAAAACTTTTTGGCAAAATTTTGAAAATGAAAGTAGATTTCAACCAGCTGACAAATTTGTCTGCAGTCAGTGATTAAAAATTATTCGCAATCACGTTATAAATTCATGAAAGATAAATATATAATTTATTAGGATTTCAATATTGTTATTTAAAACTGACCTTTAAAACATGTCAATAACAATATATTTGAGCAGAAACTTACCAGACATCAACTTGCCTCCGAACAAGGTGAAATTCCGGGAAATACCCCGAAAGACAACACCGTAAACCGATACTACGAGATGTTTCGCTATCCGAAAAACTGCCATATTGAAAGATGTTAACTAAAACCTAGTCTATTTACAAGTATTTTGGTACCATAACTATTTCGCACCAAGATGATATTGTACCAATTGAGGACCGTTTAACAATTAAACCCAGTAAGAGGGTATGTTTGCTCTTAAAATGCATGTTAAAAATCGTAAAACGGGGCGGATCTATAGAAATCGCCCCATATTTGCAATGATTTTGTGAATAGTCTCCTGGAGTTGATCTTTCATTTTTAAAGGAATAATCATTAATGCACTTTTACACAATATAGCTTATTTAGTATCAGCGGTTTTGTTTTATTGATGAAATGTTGAACGTTTGTTTTTAAATACCGTAGAAATATATATATTTAATTTTGAAAATATAATTATTTGAAAGTTGTATTAATGGGAGGCAACTCTCGCCAGCTTCCATCTAAAGCAGACGTTTATCCAACTTCCAAGCTGCACCTGTTCATCGATCATGATATCTATATTGAACATTAATTTGGTATATTATTTAATATTTATAATCAGCTCCTATATTTGAGGCCCTATGCCAAAGCAATATACTGGATCCCATGGGCCTAAATCCGGGGGTGGGTGACATGTCCCACGCTTTTACACTTTTTAGACTAGGGGGGTGGGGGGTGAGTGGGTTGTAATGGGGACACCCACTTAATTACCCCCCACTTTTTAGTTCGAAAAATTGAAATTTAAATGCCTAAATAATATGTTTTGCCAGTATTTCCCTTTATTATAATACTTAACCATGTGGTCTTAACGCAAATATAGCTAACTACACAGATGGTCTATAATGGAGTCAGTCCTGAAGAGTTGGGAACAATAGCCTCCTTTTTGGACAGGGGAATGCTCCGTCTCTCCCACTTTTTGAACAGTGGGATGTTCCGTTCCTCTGACTTTCATGAAACGATTTTCGCCCTTGCTGGACCCCCTACCCTTTTCTTGCCTTATATGAACTTTAATTTTAATTTAAAAATTCAATTTAGGGGCTCTTAAAATCATGGGGCCCCAGGACAACTGCCCACTATGCCCAATTTTTTCACCAGTCCTATTCACCCATCACATTTGGAACCCCCTTTCAGAAATCTGGCATCCGCGCCTGCATAGTATGATGGGGGTGGAGTGAGTGGGTGTGTGTGTGGGATCGTTAAACAAACATCAGTCACATTTATTTCCCTTAACTAGATATATTTTGGTTAATATTATCATTGGCAGTACGTGCACTTGGGTCTTGTTATGAATTTACCATACCGTAGAAATAATATAGAGCAAACATTCGGGCGAGCCACGTCTATACTCAGTCGCCCGTGTAATGTTTGAGTTGCCCGTGTTATACAAAAAACTGTTATCATCATTTTTATCAGATTTTTGTACAACCACTTGACTAATAACAAACAAGTAGGAGAAAGAGCACCTAGACTTATTACCGTAAAATACCGATTAACCTATAAATATTAGGGCCGTAGGGAAATATCACAATATGGCTGTTATTTAATTTAGAAAAAATAGCAAATCCAGGCGTGGATGCAGGGTTTCGGAAAAGGGGGTGGTCCAAATGTGATGTGTGAATACGACTGGGGAAAAATGGTTAATTTTCACCTCCTTCAACTCGCAAAATATATATAAAAAACGAGAAAAGGGGGGTTTTCCGGACCCCCTCTGAATCTGCTACAGAAATTGTATGTAATCCGACATGTTGATCTTGATATAAAAATCTTTGAAATCTAAAATGGCCACCATATTCCTGAAAATTCTAAATAACCACAATTCCCTATTCCACCCACCCCCCCTCCGATTAGGGATCACCAAAGAGAATTTGTTTGTTTGTTTTATTTAACGATGCTTTAAAAAAGCACATTAATTTTTATCTCATCATCAGCTATTGGACGTCAATCATATTATGGTCATTCTGACATATTTATTTAGAGGAAACACGCCGCCCTATAGGCTACTCTTTCCGATAAGCAGCAAGGGTTCTTTTATATGCACCGTCCCACAGACAGGACAGAAAATACCACGGCCTTTGATGAACCAGTTGTGGAGTACTGTTTGGAACAGAAAATAGCCCGAACTGCAAATGGGTCCATTGAGAAGGATCTATTCGACGACAGTCCGGTTCACTGGTTTAATATTTTAATTACATTAATAGCCTAGTTTTGAAGAAAATGTATTTTAAGCAAAATTTCTGTCACAATAACATTGAGCCTAGTTTTACAATCAGGTATCACTGACCATTTCTGTAAGAAAATGTTTACTGTAATCACTTAAAGACAGCCCAGTCGTAAAGGACAGTAACGAATGGAACAGTCACTCTCCTCTCCACTCTTCTTCTCAGTCACCCAGTGAGCCATCTAATACGATCAAAAGGAAACTACTGCCATTCCCAATGACGTGCTTATATTAGAATTGTTTACATGATGAACCATTGCTTAGGATTGATTACACGAGGAACCAATGCTTAGGATTGTGTACATGAGTATCCATTGCTTAGAATTGTGCACATCAGGATCCATTGGTTAGGATCGTGTACATAAGGATCCATTGCTTAGTAGTGCGTACATAAATATCCATTGCTTAGGATTGCGTACATAAGTATCCATTGCTTAGGATTGTGTACATAAGTATCCATTGCATAGAATTGTGTACACGAAGATCCATTGGTTAGGATCGTGTACACGAGGATCCATTGCTTAGGATTGCGTACATAAGTATCCATTGCTTAGGATTATGTACATGAAGATCCATTGCTTAGAATTGTGTACACGTAGATCCATTGCTTAGGATCGTGTACATGAGGATCCATTGCTATCCATTGCTTAGGATTGTGTACATAAGGATCCATTGCTTAGAATTGTGTACATAAGGATCTATTGCTTAGGATTGTGTACATGAGGATCCATTGCTTAGGATTGTGTACATAAATATCCATTGCTTAGGATTGTGTACATAAGGATCCATTGCTTAGGATTGTGTACGTAAGGATCCATTGCTTAAGATTGTGTACATGAGGATCCATTGCTTAGGATTGTGTACATAAGGAGAATAAAAATAAGGAGAATAAAAATAGAAATGATAATAAAAATAAATAATAAGAAATTATTTTCTTTTTCAAAATGAAAAATCTGGGGGTTTTCAAAATGTAATTTTAATAACTATCCTAAAATATTTTTTAAGAACTTATCTTCAAAGTTAATATCTGTCTTTTATTGATGCACGCCTCCGCACCACATCCCAATTTCTTTACGCGCCAACACCTTAACTACGTGCTCTACAGCCACTCCGCACAGACTGGGGTGACTCACACCTTTTCAGCAGATATTAATCCGCTATAGTCCTAAGTAAATACGGACTGCTAATGGAAAATAGGGCCAGGAAGAGAGTTTGTGAATGAGGAAATTTTTAAGAGCTTAGACCACGTTAGGAATTCTAAATCAAACTTTCAAGTTCGTCGTTGATTGACGTTTCTGTCTTTCACGAGAAAAGAAGTCCCGAAGAAAAAAGCAGAAATTAATCTTTTACGCTAAACGAGACATAGTCTTCCGTTTTAGATTCTTAGAAATTCGCAGTGTCCAGCTTTTGCAGGATTATGCTTCCTTATTCAACATTATCATTCAAAACCGATTACTTTTAATGCACTTTTCAAACGTCAGAAGCAAACATTATTGAAGTAACTATCAGTACAGTGTAATAATTTTCCTTTCAGTTTGAAAAGATTAATAATGGTAGTTTAAAAAACAGTTTCAAACTGGAATAAAACACAAATTATGATCACATTGTTAAATTTTGAAACTTTAAAACAAAAATATTTACCAGTTATTAATTTTACCTATATTATTCCCCCACACCCCAATACAGACAGTTAATATAATAAAATAATTTTATTTAATCAGTGCACATTATAATAAAAATATGTATTTATATATACTTTAGGTTAAAGTAAATTAAATTTCAACTTACTTCTTCAGTTATTATTGCAGTGATCTAAAATTGACAGGCAGGCAGGCAGGCAGGCTAGCAGACAGACAGGCAGGCAGATAGGCAGGCAGGCAGGCATTATAACAATAAACATGCCATTTTATATTAAAAATGTAATAAGTAGACTCCAAATGATACAACACTCTCAACATATTGGACATGTCTGAAAGGTCTCATTTTCACATTCTGTTTGACCACTAGCCTTAAAAAAATAAAGTAAAGTTTGTTTTATTTAACGATGTCTCTAGATCGCATTTATTTTTATTTTATCATCGGCTATTGGACGTCAATCATATGGTCATTCTGAAATATGTATTTAGAGGAAACCCGCTGCCGCCACAT
>JAULBS010002308.1:0-11536 GCA_032355785.1 Symmetromphalus regularis | reverse complement strand
TATGACTCATGTTTAACAGTAAATGTATTTACAAATACTTCTCCCAGTAATCATACTGCCCAGCAATACTTGTCACCACAAGCTATGACTCATGTTTAACAGTAAATGTATTTACAAATACTTCTCCCAGTAATCATACTGCCCAGCAATACTTGTCACCTCAAGCTATGACTCATGTTTAACAACAGTAAATGTATTTACAAATACTTCTTCCAGTAATCATAGTGCCCCGTAATACTTGTCACCACAAGCTATGACTCATGTTTAACAACAGTAAATGTATTTACAAATACTTCTCCCAGTAATCATAGTGCCCCGTAATACTTGTCACCACAAGCTATGACTCATGTTTAACAACAGTAAAATTTATGTATTTACAAATACTTCTACCAGTAACCATAGTGCCTAGCAATACTTGTCACCACAAGCTATGACTCATGTTTAACAACACTAAATGTATTTACAAATAAAATTGTGCACTGATTACCCTTGACTTGTGACATTAATAATCCACAAAATCAGAAAAAGCATAATTCAATTAAAATTAAATACATACAGATAAAAACAACTATTACTACATTAATAACAGTATTGGACAAAAAAATTACCAGGATTTGTCGACAGAGTAAGACTTACCTGTAGTGTACCGCACTACATTATTAATGTTTGTTAAAATTTGAAATTTTATCAAACTGTAAAAAAATTCACATATTCACCTGCAATTTAATAGGTATGTAGACTTGTTTATGATTGACAAACTCATATAATTTCAAGGCTGTATGGCTGATAGTTCAGATTTTACAGAACTTTGAAGTTCGTACTTTTTTGGCCAAAAAATGACACTTCAGATTTGCCAATTTTGCCCCTACTTCAGGTGCCCATTATTACAAATTGGTAAATGATACAGTTCCAATCTTTCACTTGCTTCTTGAATTGTACCAGGACTGTTGGGTTTCTTAATTTCAGCTTTCTCTCTTCTCTAGCTACAGAGATACAAAATTCCAAACATTGCAATTTATTCAAAATTGGCATTTTTAACGAAAAATGCTCAGGAATTATCAGTGTTTGAAGTAGTGTATCTCAAAAAGTAAATAAGATAGAGCCTTGAAATTATCCATACTTATTTGTGTTACCTGTGTCTATCAAATGACTGTATTTCTTCATTTGTTTTGATATAAAAATTTTGCTTGGTTGCTCCTACTTCTAGAATCCTTGCTTTGCAAAATCCATTCTCAAACAATCTTTCTTCTTTGAACTATATCACACATGTCAGTTACTTTACTGGGCATCAATTGGTTTAACAACACTGGTTCAAATGTCCTCCTTGAAAGTCATTCTCAGACAGCTCTTTATTTTGACCCAGTACTAATTAACATTAATTGAAAACACTTCAGGTAGTGTGTTCAAGTTTAATGGTGTTTGCTGAGACCCAGGAGGTTTTCGTTGGAAAGTGCATGTTTTTATCTCTCTTTTTTTAAATTCACTCACAAATGCCCAAAAATGCAGATCAGTGAACATAGTAATTTATGTTTTGCATGAAAATGGCAAGCCACGAAAATAAAGTATTTTACAGAAACAGAAAACAAGTACTTGATTTGACAGCAGTAAATATTTTTTCGTTTTCTAAACCATGAGATGCTTTTTCAACATTGCATTTCTTTCTAAATGACAATGTAATATTTATGCAACCATTTCTCTAACATTTTACTTTTTGATTATGAATTAAATGTTTGTGTTTATACTTACAGTCATTAGGTAAACAAAAGTATTTTCATTGTATCATGTATTTCTGTATTTCTAGCCTGGATCTGATAGTGGATGTACAGCCTGCCTGGCCTTATTCCAAGGTAAAGAACTGTATGTAGCAAATGCTGGTGATTCCAGGTGTGTTTTGTCTAGAGCTGGGAAAGCTGTTGAACTTTCATTTGACCATAAACCAGAAGATGATATTGAACGACAGCGTATTGAAAAGGCTGGTGGGAAAGTAACATCTGATGGAAGAGTAAATGGTGGATTGAATCTTTCTAGAGCATTAGGTATGAAAGTATTTTGTGATTTTTCAGATTTGAGAACTGTGATTGACTTATCTCAAAAGTGTAATTCGTTTCCCCACACTTTAGTGAGTTTTCATAAGGTGAGAACCTGCATGTTTTTGATGAATCGGTAGTAACCCTACACTGAACTTGCAAACATGAACATTTCCCTGTGTTGATGCTCATGCTATCCTTGCTAGAAGAATTGGTGAGATCTGAATAGATCTTCCTCAGTCTTTCTCAGCATTCCAGGAGATAATACAATCCATGGTACTTGAGAGGGCTAAACCTACTGAAAGGGTTGAAGACTTACGCATTAAGTGTTTGGACGATGGCACCATTGTGAGACAGGTGACTTCTATTAGAGGTGTTCTCACAGCAGATATGCTGGAATAACAAGAACCTCGTTCCTATGCACTTTGGAAAAGGATTTGTCAATGATGTTACATTACATGGGTCCGCTTTTACATAGATACCGCTTCAACGTTGTCTCAGCCCGTTGATTTTAATGGTTCTCGACGACATGGCTAGTCCAGCAGCCGGTATGATCAGAGGGTCCAGTTCGGTCTTCTTCCGGTTGCGGCCAGGGCATATGAAGGCAGACATAGTTTGGGTCTTTCTCTTGGTCTTCCCAGTGTATAGTCAACCATTTACTCACTTTCTACAGAATTAAATTGATCTGGTCGGCTCTCGTTGCGGGTTAAACAGACATTGATGGGTTACCGTGGTTAATGGTTTCATCGGACTGTTCCCTTTTTCGTTGGTCTTCCGTTCCAGTGATGGCTTGTCACTTTAAAGCAATTTGGAAGAGATGGTTTTCATGAAGTAGTCCATGGAGAGAGAGTATCTCATTAGTTTTTGAGGTACTTACAAATCTTCCTCGACTACATGGTGTCTACGGTCTTACCATGTTGGAAACACCAGTTCTCGTCTGATCACCAAAGTTAACCAACATTAATTGGTCAGTTCTTGGATGGGTGACAATCTGGAACACAGAGGACTGTATATGTTACAGTCAATGGTGTTAGAATGAGATTGACCATCAGACTAATGGAACACAGAGGACTGTATATCTTACAGTCAATGGTGTTAGAACGAGATTGACCATCAGACTGATGGAACACCAAGGACTGTATATCTTACAGTCAATGGTATTTTCTTCACCACTCAGGTCAACTGCCTGTTGGCATCTGATGTGTATGCTTTTCCAGATCCTTGATCTCGACGCTCTGGCCATCAGTGTGGACAGGCTGGATAGTCCAGCAGCCAAGTAGGCATTTTTTGCTTAACCTTGCAAAAATACCTCCAAAGCAGATAATTGCTGATTTTGGTAGGGGAAATGGTGTAGAATCAGAATCTGAATGGCGTCCAAGATGGCGGCTACCGTAACCTGAAATACTAAAACACGCATAAGTTCGTAAGTTTAAGTTGTATTATCTACTGTAATACATCTTTTTCAATGTTTTTATTGTCAATAAAACCAACTAGAGTGGTTACAAAGCAATTGGAGTCAAATTAGTGCCTCAAATGATAGATAATGGCAAAATAATGTCCAAAATTGTCGCCACAATGAGCGCAAAATAAACAAACGTACATGTATTGACCAACTTGAGCTCTAATGTATATTGTTTATTGTAATAGCGCTTTTTCAAAGTTCTTATGTTGGATAAACCCATCTAGAGGGAATTTATCAAAATCCAGCTTAAATGTATGACCTTAATCATGTATGATATCTAGTATGATTTGCATCAAAATAATTTTACCACCTTAATATATTTATTACAACATTATCAACAACAATAACAACCATGCTATGATTTAAATAGCTGCTGACTGTTCACCAATTAATGCCTAAACCCTCCAATTATCCCATTATTATCTACCATTCAGTTAACCGTGTAATTTAATCACTGTTCATTATATTCCTCATATTACTATGGACATGCAGCCAACTCATCCGTGATCTGACAACCATGTGAGATGATTTGTCCGAGCACTCGACCCATCAAAAGGAGGAATCCAATGCATGTATCCAGGCTAACATATCTGATAGAAGGAAGTTATAAGAAAAGCTAGACCAGTGCATTGATCCATTGGACCCAGCTGGTCATTGTCCCACTCTGTTCAGCATTGTATCTGGGAAAACTGCCCGCTGCATCAGTGAATGTCCAGAATGCTATACAAATTGGCAAGGACTGTTTGCAAGCATACATGAGAAAAAATTACCCCAACGTGTCTATGATAAAATAAGTAGTCCTATGGTCACAGTTCTGATTTCTATTAAGCATCACCATCTTCATTTTCCTTTTCATCACTGTCTGCTGGGGTATTACAGTGTATTGGATTTTCAGTTTGTTGTAGGCATGATGGAGCATTTGCAAAACAATGCTACTCACCATTCGAGATCGATGATATGAAAACTTTCGGCTAGAACATGGCTCATTGGTGCTTCATGTGCAACATAATAGACTTAAGACCGCAGCTGGTGCAGGCATAGTAGCAGTGAGCAATGCAGCAGACAAGCAACTCTTAGTGGTATATAGTACAGATGGAACTGAATCTCCTTATGCATGCCTCATGTGAAACCAAAGGCTTATGAAGTAGGTGGAAGAGATCGCAGCTTGAAAGATATGGACTTTCTGCGTCCTGTCTTAAACTGTCCAATATTTCACCATATCTGAGACATGGTTCCGGTGCACTTACTTCCATAGCAGGCTGTAATGAAATCAGTAGGTCCACTTACAATGGTCTCAACATCTATCTGGTCATTACCCAATGGTGAGGGCACATGACCTTTTTGGAGTTCCTTTACTGCCTTTTACTTTCCCAACACCATAGATTGAACTTACTGTCACAGCCAGTCAGTGCATGTAAGGACAGTATATGCGACATGATTTCCTCATGCTTCCTTAATGTTGTACCAATATTAGCCACATTCCTAGTCTTAGAACCTGTTAGCACCACATGTAATTCGCTGGTACTATTCAGTGTTTTGTAGAAATGTACCAATAGTACTAAGACATCTGTACAATGTGAATAGTATTGTAACTTGATCTGGCAACCGACATCACTTTATTGACGATAATGTCTATCTCCTCGTGACTGTTAGCCATGTCATGTCTCTTGATATGTATTACCATCATGATGGTAATTTCATCAAGAATAGTGTTAGGAAAAGTGATGATAAATTTATTTTTGCAGAGAAGTTCCTGAAAGTGTGGTGGCAAGTTGTCACATATAACATCACTTAACTGCACTTTGTTGTCATTGACAGTAAGAGACATAGGCTGTGGTGGAAGCAAGGATTGCAAAATAAGATGATGACGGTAGTCAGCACTAACATGCTCTTCGACCACAGGTGCACCCTTTTGTACTGTAGTCTTAAGTATCTGTCAAAGATAGGACATACATTACAGTTCATCAGTCTAGCATGTTCATATGCCACCATGTCATTAACCAGATTCAGGAGCATGCCAGATATCTGCCAGTTGATGGTCAACAGTATTTCACAACCATCAAGAACTATCAAGTCAGATATTTCGCTTGAAGATAATTCATAAGTTTTGATTTTGTAGAGGCTGGTCGCATGCTTCCATTGTCGAAGAACAGTGATGTGGGAATTGGTGTTAGCTTGTGAGAGAACAAAGAGAAAATTCCTGAGCCTGTAGTGCCAAGCGTTCTGTTGAATATGACTTCTATGTCAACAGTTGTGGTTGCTCCCAAGTTGATCTGTTTCCTGGTTGTAGCCATGGTGACTACAGGGCTACTTATTTTGTCATAGAAACCCTGGGGTAATTTGTTCTCAAATGCTTGCATACAATCCTTGCCAAGACAGGGTTACAAAACCATTTACATTGTATGTGATGATACAGATGTCTCTGTACTATTGGTACATTTCTACAAAATACTGAACATTACCAGTGAATTACTTATGGTGCCAACAGGTTCTAAGAATGTGGCTAATATTAGTACAGGCTAATAATGGTACAACAGTAAGGAAGCATGAAGAAATCGTGTCGCATATACTGTCCTTACATGCATAGACTGGCTGTAACACTGTCAGCTCAATCTATGGTGTTGGAAAAGTAAAGGTAGTAAAGGAACTCCAAAAAGGTCACATGCAACCACCATGACCAGATACATATTGAGACCACAGCAAGTAGAGCTACTGAGTTCATTGCAGTCTGCTATTGAAGTAACTGCAGTGGAACCATGTCTCAGATACGGTTCAACATCTGGCTGTCAATGACAGTATGTAGCAAGGCTGCATATTTTACGCTGCCATCTCTTCCACCTATTTGGACTTTATGTGAAATGGGCATGCCTACAGAAGGCAACATTAGATTCTGATCCACCTGTTCAAGATGCCGCAGACTATGGGTGGCTGGCTGATCATGCCACCAAAACTCCTATACCTGTTGCATTGCCCGCTGCGACCATGCCTGCACCAGCTCCAGTCTTAAGTCTACCTGAAAGTGTTCATCTCGTTGATCTGGAATGGCATGCATTTTTTGCCATCATAGCCACAGCAAATTGTGAAAATCCTGTAAACAGTAATACCCCAGCAGACAGTGACGAAGAGGGAAATGAAGATGGTGATGATGAATAGAAATCCGAACTGTCCATGGTAATATGAGGAATATAATGAACAGTTATTTTAATGACAAGGTTAACTGAATGGTAGATAATATATAGGTACATGTATATGTTTATTTTACGCTTTACTGTGGTGGCAATATCGGACATACTTTTGTTAATATCGATCATTTGAGGCATTAAGTGGACTCCAATTGCTTTGTAGACTCCCTAGATGGATTTATTGACTAGCCAAACATTGAAAAAGATTTATTACAGTAGAAAATCCAACTTAAACTTGCGAACATATGCATGTTTTTGTATTTTGGGTTAGGCTGCCACCATCTTGGATGCCATCTTGAAACACTCAAAATGCTCAATGATGCCAGCTGGGCATCATTCAGATTCTGATTCTACACAACTTTCCCTACCAGAATCAGCAATAACCTGCTTTGGGGGTATTTTTGCAAGGTACACCCCCTGGCTGCTGGACTATTATAATGAAATTTCCTTTAAATACCTATTAAATGTTAGGACCCAATCACTGATGAAATAAATTAATCAAATGATTAGGAAACCACCATGGTAAACCTACAATTTACATCATATTCCCACAGAATTAAAAGGGCTTTGTGCTCTAAATATTGATTACGAATGAAACTTACATGCATTTATACTAGATTTCGCTTTCATATCACGCAAGATGTTTTAACTGAACCATGGTATAGGAAATTCCATGCAGTCGATAGATTTTTTTCACATTTAAAAATATTAAGACATTTAAAAAAAATGGCTAATGTGGGAATACCCATCACATGACTCGAAATATATACATTACACCTTCAGCGAAAAAACATAATTTTTTCGATTTATCTGTCCATGAGCATAATTCATAATTATTTTTCAAATACTGATAATAAGCAAGATGCGGAGGTTATCGAAGTAGTTAATGAAGTATTTCTATGAATAAATCAAATGCTTATATTTAAAATTAATTATTTGTTTGGAAATTGATTAGGTCAAGGGTCCGTAACAATATGCGTTCAATACAATGCATAATTGTGCTGAAGTATATATAGTAAAAAATATATCAGTGACATCAACAGTCAAAATTTCAACATTGTTATGTTATAGAAGGTTACCAGCATCATTTCTGTTTGTATCTTTTCTCACGTGACAGCTCACATAAACAAATCTCAAATAAGGCAATACACAGATTTAAAATACTGGAGCAGAAGGAATATTTCTTGACAATACAGGAAGAGTGACTAATGCAAAGTTGTCATCCATTTTAGTTTAATGTTGATGCCTGTGTTCTTTTCACTTCTTATGCATGCAAAGATCAATGTAAGATACTGTTAATTTAGTTTCATAAAATAAACATTAAATCAAAGTGATATTTTAATTATTACCATACCTAGACTAGAGGCACTAATTTTTCACAATAACAAAAATGCAGATGGAATCACAGAAAAACCTATCTCAAACAGAATTCCTGATTTTCTCCAAAAACATTTATTTATTACTTAACTCCAAATAGCATAGTTTATTAATTAAATAGATTTTCCAGACGCATTTTGGAAACATAAATCCTCAATACCTGACCACACTGATGTCTGAACATGTTACATCAAATTAATTTGGTGCAGACAATCACCAGTTTATATACTTCCTTCAAAATCGGATGTTATATAAAAAACAAATTGGCTAAAATTCTCCGACAATTACGCGAGTTAAAGATTTATTACATATTTTAGGTTGATTTATTTATAATTTTCATCATAATTTAAAACGATGAAAATTGGTTTTCACATTTGGTAAATAAATGATACAATTAAAGTAATATTTTTTGTGTGATCGATTCTAATTATATTCGAATATTTTTGCAAAAACCGAGAATTACCGAACTCAATAGCATGGCGTATTAAACAAGTTTCATTTCATATTTTTTTCTGTTCTTTTTTTGTTGTTTTTTTCTTCATATGTTTTGTGTTTGCATGCATATGTATGTTTAATGGAAAATATTTCAATGGAACACAAAATGAAATTATAAAATTTACTGAAAAAAAAAATGGAATTTGTTAAATTCTGAAATGGAAAAGGGGAAAATCTGAAATGGAAAATCAGTGCCTCTATACATGTCCACTGAAGATTTTATTTGTAGTTTTAATCATTTTGTCACCTTTGATAATAATAATGCATATCTGGATCACTGTTTGTGTACTGGCAAGTTTATATGGTTGGGTTTTGAGGCAATGCCTTAATTTTAAGCAGTTTTATCAAAATTCTCCTTATCCACTAAATGTAGTACATCTGAGGTAGAACTTTCAATTGATTTCAAATTCTAAACAAATTTAAAATTACACAGACACATTTAAAATTACACTGACACACACACCCAATGTTCTTAAAAACAAACTTCAGCTACCTGTTGTGAAGACTACATATAAATGAATAGTATCAAACTGGTGATGATGCACACAATGCTGGTTGCCACACTCATTTGAAAGAATTAACCAATGAAATGACATCTAAATAGGTTAGAAGGCATTAAGGGTTCTCTTCAGAAACATGAGCAGACTGCAGTGCTCTGCCCTATTCATATTTCTGAAGAAAAACATTAATGCCTTCTAACCTGTATTTACATGTAAAAAAAAAATATACATATAATTCATGAAAATGCCAGCTTACCATTCTCCAACACAGGAAAAACTATAGATAATAGTTTTAAACGATCAGCATAAGATAAAATGTTGGTGAAAATTTGTTTTAAATCAAAATCTGAGGACATTTCATTCGGCACAACAGCATGGATCACTTTCTTTATTTCAATATTTCCAGCAGTAGTGTGACAAAGTTTTCCACATTCAATTTTATTAACTGTAATTGCTGAAAGTTCATTTTGGTATTCTTGTCCAGCTGCATCAGAAACAGCTTTTGCTACACTAAATCTTTCAGAAAATTCTACATCTTGCCAGCAAACAATGACATCAGCATTTACTTTTGTTATCACAGAACAGTATATCAATATTTCAGCCAGCTTAATGGGTTTAGGCTGTTTAAAGTCATCAGCCAACTTACTAGTGCCTTGCTGTTTTGTCATGTCAGGCTGTTTCATGGTGTCAGGCTGTTTCATGGTGTCAGGCTGTTTCATGGTGACAGTCAGCCTACTAGTGTCAGGCTGTTTTGTCATGTCAGACTGTTTTGTGGTGTCAGACAGCTTTGAGTTATTTGTTGATAGTTTAGATATCATACCGGACTCTTTGGTGTTTTCAGTGACTTTTTCATCAGAAAATGAAAATGAACCCAATACATAGTTTATGAAGACTTGATCCCTTTTGATGATATCTTTATCAGGTGATTGATTCCACACCTTATTAAACTGCTTCAGTATCAAAGCCACCATTGTTGAATCTATATCTACAAAGTGAACTTCCTTCAATGAGCCACCTGTCACACAATGATCATAACTTTTGACAGCTCTTACGTACATCTCTGCACAATACTCCTTTGGTACGCCAAATATAGCTGAAATAAAAATAAATACATTTAAACTTTTTAACTACATGACTATCAAATTAATTACAATAACCAGGCAGTCACTCTAACTTTTTCAAATTATTTAAAAGCATTTAAATGTAAAAGCACAAATATTGTTCCAGAAATCAAGTTGTTTGACCTATATACATCAAAATAGTTGTTTAAGAACCTTTTGTGGAATAAACACAACTGTTGACTAATATTCTTGACTTGATTACACAAGGTAAAGTAACTGAGTTAGTTAGTGGACAGCCTTTACATCACAGCTAATGTCTGTTAATTATCTGGCAATAAAGTCAATACATGAGCTGGTATTCCTAACATTTCATTTTGCGTGTTTTGTATATTTATTATACACTTAATTGGTAACAAAATAATGCACAATATAAATATTTCAAATTTGTCCATGTTTACGTGCCATTTAATTATAAATCAGAGATACCAATTTTTGTTTGAATCATTTACCTTTAGTAGAGTAACAACACCTTAATATTTTATTTTGTTTGTGATAAACACACACTAATTTAATATAGGATACATGTATGCATAATCCTCAACATTATTTTTAGAATGTCTTAGTCTTGATATGTGAAAACAATCTGACAGAACTATGAACACATCTAAAAAGCATTTCCGTTTGAACTGTTGGACTTTAGATCCATAAAATAGCTTGAGTTTTAATGCAGCAATCTCACCTTCCCATTTTTTAAGTTAAACCTTTTTTATTTAAAATACAAACACAACTAAATTAATGTGTTATCCCTATCCATGGATACTAATGACTGTTTCAAACCAAGCACATTAAACTATCACTATGTTTCTACACTGACAGAAATAAAAGGTCACTCAATGTTATATTGTTTCAATGACTCTCAAATATCTGCTAATTCCTCCACTATAAAATACATTTTTAAACTAATTAAATTATTAGGTTATTACAAGTGGTGCTTTAATTTTCACAGAAAGTGGCCATCATCCATTGCTAAACAAATGCCCTCAGACCTCTCACCCCTCATAAACAGAAAATAATAATATGCCTAACACCCAAATTTAATTCTTAAAATAAAAAATAAAATATCATTAAAAAATGGGTGACTTCTACTAGTTCTATATTAAAAATTAATATATTCACACAAAGTGTAAACATTTAAATATAAACATTATTCAAAGCACTGTTTAATTGTTTATTTTTGTTTACTGATTCTGATCATACATTTACAGTCATTTAATATTACACTCATGTCTCACAAGTGCGCGGCACAAAAGTCTGCGCACCTTTACGTTGCATTCATGTATGTAAATGAACAAGAAAATTAACTCATTTTGATCAAAAAGATATATAAAAGTGTAATCTTTAATAGTTTAATTCAATACAACACTGCATTAAT
>JAULBS010002297.1:0-11537 GCA_032355785.1 Symmetromphalus regularis | reverse complement strand
TGTGTGTGTGTGTGTGTGTGTGTGTGTGTGTGTGTGTGTGTGTGTGTGTGTGTGTGTGTGTGTGTGTGTGTGATGTAGGTAAGTTGTCTGAATGATTTAAAAATTTCTGTTTGAGTCAGATCAGAAGTCAAAAGTTATCAAACAGTGCCATATTTTTTTATCAGTGTAACATTTTATGAAGATCAGGCCATAAGTTATTAGCAGAGTGCTGAAAGTTCCAGTCCACTTACAAGAAGAGAATATTTTCTGTTGTGATAGTTCTTTTTGTTGTACTTTATTGCGTTTTCAATTAGTATCATAATAAAGAACAAAAGTTACAATTAAATAAAAGGAGATCTCAATATGTTTTGGTTGCACCAGACAAAGATTTGAAGTAAAGTTTGAATTATTACAATATTTAATATTTTGATGTAGATTAATGGACAAGCAGTAATTTTGACAGACTAGTAAAGTTTGGTTGTAAGACATTATCCATTTTAACACCGTACTTAGTTCTCGTCATTTATATTTTGTTGTATAGGCCCAATTGATATAAAATTGTGTTTCATAACTTGAAATGGTAGCTCCAATAGACATAATAATTTAATATTTTTCAGTAAAAATAAACATGTATTAAAGTTTCATTAAAATACGAATGTGTACCATTAATTTCATTGGGTGATTTAACACACAATTGCTCAAGGTAGAGAGATAAGGTGATTTTAAGGTACTGTTTGTGATTTTAAATCTGTAGGAGTGGTGGCATTTGTTGATGTTCGGACCAAAAATGACAACAGAAGTCGAGGTATCTCCTGTGTGTTGGAACAGCTTGGTGCGAGAGTGGAAGAAAAGTTTACAAATGATGTTACCCATGTTATCTTCAAGGAGGGAAAGAAGATGACCATCAATAAGGCAGTCAAAAAGGGCATTCACTTGGTTTCCGTTCTGTGGATAGATCAGTGAGTTCAATTATTATTATTCACTAGGAATGATGTTTTTAGAGTCTGATAATTCAAGGCATTGCACAAATGCTGAATATCAGAAAAACATCTGACGATTTCTTTTTTCATTCATACAGGCCACAGGATCTCAAATTTCATGGGAAACACTTTTTCGGTTCCGTGCTTTTGGATCATGGGGAACTGTTTTTTGGTTCTGTGAAAATAAGTCATGGTAACAAAAAAATCAGGGGAATGAAATTTCAGTTCTACGATTTTGACAACTTGGTACCTTGAAATCCTATGGCCTGTTCACAACATGTTTGTACCACAACTCATTATCTTGTTTACATATACAAATAGATATGTAAGTATGTATTATTTTGATAATAAATTGTAAGTATGTTTGCTTAGTTTTTTTAAAAACTTTTTTTTATTTTATTTGAACCTTTTGGACATTTAAATTGTTTTATCATACCCTTTTAACATATTTACTTTTAGATGCATGAAGAATGAGCAACGTGTTTCAGAAAAACTCTATCCTGCATTGGTTCCAGAACAATCAAAAGGAACACCTATTTTCATTGGACGTATTAAGGTAAAATATAAGTGGATATTTTTAACTCCATTTATATTATTATGACATGTAATATCAGAATATATACAGGTACTGAATTTTGGTAACAAATAAATAAAATTCTAAGTCTTTATAAAGAGTGTTGATAATTTAAAATATGACTTATAAGATGCAAACATTTGTGTCTTTTGTGGTCCACCATTTTAAGGTATACACTGGGATCAGTTGCATTACGGGTCTACAGGTCCATGAGAATATCTTTTGTAATATACATTTCACAGTCTTTTTTTAGGTAACCCATTTTATTTTGCATAACCTATTATAAAATGTGTTATTTGAACAGGGACAATTTAAAAGTGAAAAAATGGGTTTTGCGAAACAAGACTCTATGAGCAATGTCGAAACTGAAGTAATCCGTACAACTTTCAGAAGAAACATGCTACTAAATAGGCTACTGTTTTAAATTAGGTTTTATTTTATATGAATATTCCTGCAGACACTACAGCAAAAAACCATGGCAAAAAGACCACGAATTAGCAATTGAGTATACAAATAGTAATTTGGTTTAATTTGAGTATATTTTACAGTTTTATTAATCTGTTGTTTGTCTTTATTATTAATTATAAGTATTGGAAATTGCAGAAACTGAAGTCAATGCAACCAAATGATTTTGAGGAGGATGTTGCTCGAAGTGCTGAAACGTGTAAGATCCGACGTAAACGAGTTGAAACCATGAACCGGTTCCGCATGTGTGACAAGACACCTTCCTGTTATTCCTCCTTGCCCATACTAGTGCAAGACACACAGCCAAGATCACCTGTATGTGCCACCTTTCACTGATAAACAGTAATTTTGTTATTAATATTAGATGTATATCTTGAATATTCTTCAAGTATTCTTGTGAGCATATATACTTTATTCTTTTTGTAAGTATAAAGGTGCTATGGGATTTAAAAAACATCTAATTAATGTTGAATGAAGGAAGAGAAAAAAGTATATCGCGGTAAGAACTTGGTTTATTGTAATGAACTTATGAGTACAGTAATGATTGTTTTTACATAATTCTGCACTTTTATTTTAATGTGAAATTAAAAAATAATTAGCTGATGTCTTGAATCCATCACTGTTTATTACTTTGGTATACTATATGAAATAATACATGGTAATTGTAACAGGAGTGTAGATGTCTGGTATTTTAAATAGAAAAGGATATAACAATGAAAACAATTCAAGAATAAAATCCATAAAATTTGACATTTTTCTTTTACAGCATGCCACAACATCAGACTGGCACACTCCAGAGTTTCTGTCAATTCCTGACACGCCTCTGTCCATCAGAGATAAATTACAGGAACTGCAACAAGCCAAGCGGCAAGGTATGTAAAGTAATTTTAGCCATTTGACACTGATCATGTGTGCCTCTTTCTATTTAAAGGTTATAATAAACCATCATCCATGTACAGAAATATTTAATTGTGACCAAAGAAACAAAGCAAACTGCCATCATAGTGGCATTTATTTATTTATTTGTATTGTGAGCCTTGGTGATCCAGTGGTTGAATGTAGGACTCTCAAGCTGAAGACAGTGGTTCAAAACCCATTGGAGACTGGCTAACACTAGACTACATATCAAAATAACAAAATGTTTGATATCCAATAGCCAATGATTAATAAATTAATGTGCTGTAGTGGTGTCATTAAACAAAACAAACCAAACAAAAATTATTTACTTATTCTATAATACAGTCCATCTTCTAATGCAGAAATTAGTCTAAACGATATTTATTTTATAATCCTAAATTTGTTTATAATATTAAAAAAAAAAAACTGGCTCTGTATAAATGAGCACATTGTTTTTTTAGTTCCAGTTGGATTCATTTTATAAACCAGCTTTTGGGTGACTTTTGACATATTTCTTTGATGTCGTTTTGAGAGAATCCAGCACATACTTGACAGAGAAGTTAAATCTAACAAATAATTGCTTGTGTTTTAAGGTACACCATTTTCACCCTTTTCAAGGAAAGATGAAGAAAGTCCTCCACCAATAAAGAAACTATTTGGTAAGTCATCAGCTGAATAAGATAAGGCCATAAATGACAGTTTTGGGTAAAATACAGTTTCTCTCAAAAAGGGGAGTGCACTTTGCAGTGGATGTCTTATTCAAAAGCAAAAATACAATTTTAAATACTGCACTGCATTACTTCACTTGGATCCACCTATAACAGTGTCACATAAAACCATACCTTATTCATGTGACAAAGTATTTACTTTTTACATTCTTGTATAGTCAATTTGTGAAATATTAGATTGCCTAAAGTTAAATTACTGAGTTATTAGTATTAGTGACAAAAATATTTATAAAATTCACCTTATTTCCATTTATATCATAGTACATATTAAACAGTGTAACAGTTTTACTTCAGTTTTACCTATGATTCTTCTGGTAGACTGAAAATTGTGGGGAGTATGAATTATTAACTTCAGTTCATGTGTAGTGCATAGGGTTAAAATTGAAATTAGGCTATTTATTACAAAAGTTGTTGTTAAAATTGAGAAAATTAATTGATTGCTTGTTTTAATTGCTTTTAGGTGATGGTTATGAAGATTTTTCAAACTCTGAAGATGAAGATCCAGTGAAAGAACCCAAAAGAACAAAAATCCAGGAAGCTGTTCAGTCAGCTATTGAAGCTTTAGAAAAAGAAACTGGCGTGAAATTGCAAAAAAATCCTTTTTTAACAAATGTGAGAAATTATTTACAAAGCCAGAGCGACTCTAATGTTTCTGTTTCACAAGACAACATGGATTCTCCAGAAAACAAACAGATAAAAAGTGATAGTAGTGAAAATGTTAGTGCTAAAAATACAAATACTTGTCCAAAACCTGAAGTAAAAAGAAAAAAGAAACTTATAAATATATCTGCTCCAGTTCAGCCAAATTCCTTTTTGGTTGAAGCCACACATAGCTCTTGTGATACTGACAGGTCAGATCTTCTTAACTCTAACCGGAAGTGTAAACAATTGAACAAGGATACTCACGATGATAGTCTGAGTAGAAGAAATAAACGAAAAGGTGAAAAAAGAAAAATAGGAACTGAAAGTTCCTCACCTGAGCTTCAGATAAAAAGTAAAAGAACAAAAACTTCTGGAAAAGAAAATACCCAACATGCAATACAGAGAAGATCTAGTCGTCTTTCTGGTGTAAATATGAATATTGAAGAAAATGCGACAATTAGAAACACTTCTTCCATGTTGGATCAGACTGAAATGCTTGACATTACCAATAACTCTCGACATTCAACTTTTAGTATCTCAACAAAAGCAAACAATGGAGATGCTTCTATGTCAATGGTTTATGGAGACACAACTTTTGCATCATTCTCTGGATTACCTTTCCGTAGGCAAAGCATTGATGAATTTTCTGTTGGCAAAGCAAAGAAAGGTCGAAAGGGTAAAGCATCCTCATTGTTGACAAGTGTGCATGAGAGTGACAGTAATGAAAAAGAAAATAAGATGAAGAACGTTGCCAATAATTTGTTTAAAAATAATTTGCAAAAAGATTGTATGGAGACTTCAAGTAGCAGTGACCAATCCAGTGGAAAGTGGGCAGCTAAGGATGACAAGTGTAAAGGAAACTCTGTTAGACTAAGAACAGCCAATTCCTTTGTGATGGAAAAGTCACCTGATGGTCCTAGAACCAGACCATCCCTTGTAATGACTCGACTACATGCAGAGTAAGAATTTCCTCTTTTTTTTCCCCTTTATAATAAAAATTAACAGCTTAATTATCTTCACATGCTTAATTATCTTCACATTAAAACATTTTTGTATGTAGTTCAGTCACTATTCCACTTTTGCTAAAACAGATGCTATCAGTTACGCTTTGATACAAATTGTAAAGTAATAGTTTATAAAATTAACTGACCAAGTCTGTTGATAGGTCAAATCAGTATACCAATAACTGTGTTTTGTCTTCATTACATTAAAAAAGTGCATTATGTTTTCAGTGAGCAGGAGACGGTTGTTTCTATTATACAGAAGCTGACAGGATTTATTATACAGGATACAGTCACAGATACCACCACCCATGTTGTCCTGGGAGATGGGCGTAGGACACTAAATGTCATCAATGGAATTGCTCGTGGCTGTTGGCTCCTCAACAAAGAGTGGGTAAGAACTGATTAAAAAAACTTTCATAAAAGTAAGAGGTACAGACTTACTGAGCTATATGTTGAATTTATATAAAGTTAATAATTTCCTTGTTACAAGGTATGTATTTTTCCACAATTTATCTATGCAAGGAATGAAAGAATTTGAAAAGAGTTTTGTTTGACACAAATACGTATGCAATTATTCAACATTACGCATAGAGTATGGATTTATCTCTGCAGTGGAACAGGGTAATAATAAAGACAAGAAAGTTGGTACTAGATTATTGGACAGTTTGTATCAGAGTTCTGATGTATTCTATCCATTAAAGATAAAATCATTTATTCTTCTTGTTTCTGCCGTTTGGAGACACACTAATTGTCTTAAACTATAAAACTAGTGTATTATGTTGTACAAAAACTTAAAATGGATCATACTAAATTAAGTAAACAACTTCAAACTTGTATCAAATAATAATATTTGTATGTTATTTTTAAGGTTTTGCAATCTTGTGAAGCCAAGAAATGGATAGAAGAGGAAAATTATGAAGCAACAGATAAATTTCCTGGTTGCAAGGTTTGTTGATGCCTCCATTAACAAACAGTTGATATTAATTTTATATAGAAAATGTAAAATAGTCAGTCTTTGATACTTTTTTTAAAATTTGGTTTAATATGTGATATTAAATTGTGATGATTTCACCTCAAGAAAAATTAGTAATAGCAGTTGAACAGGAACTAGCTGACCAATCTTCACACATATATGTACATGTTCAGTGGGTTCCAGCACACTGGTATTGGAGGGAATGAATATTATGATAGGCTGGCAAAGCAGGGAAGCACAATGGAACAACCAAATCATCAAATCTTCAAAGAGATAAAAACCATTATTAACTTTAAGAGAAAAGTCTGAGGCACCTACACTACAACCAAGGATTCAACCATTTTCAGGCTAAGAACAGGTCAGATCCCATATATAACGCTTGAATCTGGCAGACACTGATGAATGAAACAGGACTATAGTCCTCAGAGCACAATTCTGTCCCCTTTACAATAAAGCTAGGATAAAGCACTGGCCGAATGGAGCAACACTGGCTGTCAAGCTATGGAATTTTAAAAAAGACTTGATAGCAACGGCAGTTTTTATCACCACAACTGATTCCAAATCGAAAAGATGATCAACAATAGCTTGAACACAGAAGAAAAAGAAATTTTGATGTTCAGAATATAAAATGTTTTTGCTTTAACCATCTTTTGTACATATATTTTCACTGTATGCAGTAAGTAAATTGTATTATCTAAAATAAATAAATTGGATAATTGTAGTGTATACATGTATCTTGTATTATAACAGATTACTAGACTAGAAAGACAGAAACAAGGTGTCAACTACAGACAGACCCTGTTCTCCAGCGTCGGACAGATGTGTATATCATACAAGTGTGTACCACCTAGAGGGTCCCTGAGTGCTTTGGTCAGACTCTGTGGAGGCCAGGTAAGTTATAGCAATAAAAAAACATGATACCTTGCAGGTTTATTTCAGCTAATCGTAGTCATAATTTATTTACAATTATCTATTCATACAAAAGAGAGGAGGGGCTGTTGATTAACATGTTTATTACTTGACTGCATGTAACATTTGATGCCACCATTTTGTTATGTATCTTTGCAAGATGAACAGTTTCACAACGGCTATTATTGCCATTTATATAGTTATCGTAAATAAATGTTGGTAAAAATATGTTGTTTTATGTAAGACATTTACAGTACATACTCATCTGTGACAACTTAGTTTTTTTAGTCCCAATTTCGTTTCCTTTTTTTACTTTAAAAAAGTTGAACATATATTAACCAGGCAATAATCTAGCCAGCAAAATGAGTTTTTTTTCGCCGAAAGTTCGCTCAAGTTGCCAACTTGTTAGCAGTAGTGAGAAGTCAAAGTCACCGTAATATTTTGTTCTTAGTAAAGTGAAAGACAAATGCCAATAACTAATGTCTGACAGCAATTTGTGATGCCAATCAAAAAAAAAAAACTAACCTTCAACACAAAAAAAAACAACTAACACACAAACAAGTAACAGTCCCCAGTCAATGACCGACTATTTCTGGTAACACAGACCATGTCAAGCTTTGTTCGGTTACGTAATATGAACAAAAATTCCAGTTACTTTACTAGAGATGCACTTAAAAACGTGTTGCCTGTTGATTCAGTGCTAGTATTCAAAGCCGTTGGAGTTGGTCTACATCCATGCTTTTAATTTAGCTTTGTTAAAATACAGACACATCAATGTGGTCTACAAATTAATTTTCAATAGTTTCTAAGACAGCGGTTGTGATTGGTGCAGTTTCAATTCACTTTGTGATTTTGTTGTCACTAGTAGGTATTTTCAATGGCATATCTATTCGAGTAATATGGTTGTTGATTATATGTATTTAAAACAAAAAGCTTTTGACCTAAAACCATCCACTTTATAAAAACAACACAAAAAATTAAAAGATTATAAGGATTATATGTATTACATTATTAAACCATAAATAAAAATAATTTTCTGGTGATTCTGGAGAATGTAACAAGAACATGTTTTTGATTCTGTGTGCAAAATGGGTAGACCATTATAAAATGGAGATAAGAGAATAGGGCCCAGAGGTTTACCCACTAAATAATATTAAAACAAAACAAAAAAACAACACTGATTTAAAAAAAATTAAATCAATGTTTAACATTTTTTTTTTGTTATTTAAAATATAAAAATAAAAAAGGGTCATAGGCCTACATCATGTAGTACTTGAGAAAAACACTAAAATACAAATATTAACTAAATAAATTGTTTTTTCCCAGTTCACTTCCCCCATTTTTATAAAACTTTCTTGTGGGAAGAAGTCACTTCTCCTACTTTTTCTATCCTAGATTAGTGCCTGATTAACTATGAAGTTCTTAATATTGATAAAGTATGATTATTTTGCTTGATAAATAAAGGTGTATATTATTTTGCATGTAATTGGATGTTATGTGTTGTTTTGATATCACCAGAATGTTCATTTTAGTGTATATTATTTTACAGGTAACTGGATCTGTTGTAAGAGCCAAAATATATATTGGAGAGGACAGTCGACCTCATGTGATAAATCTAAAACCAATTTGGATATTGGGTAAATATATATATTTTGTATTGGCTAATAATGATTGAAGAAACATTTTGATGGGAACGAAATATGTTTGTTATAGATGACATCTGCTAAGCAAACACTGTCATCAAATATTAAATAGTTGATTCCTGAAGTCAGATTTTATTGTGACACCATGGTATTTGATATTTATTATGTCCATAAAATAGACTGAACAGTCAAGAAGTATGAAAATTATGTATTTTCAAATACTTTGTTTTTGTACTCTATTTTCGTTTTTGGGATGTCATACAGTTGTCTGAAATAAGGGAGAGGGACGTAGCTCAAACTGTAGTGTCCGGTTTTGATCCTTCTCAGTGGACTCATTTGCAGTTTTGGCTATTTTCCATTCCAACAAGTGGTCTGCAGCAAAGGCTGTGGTATGTGCGTTCCTATATATAAAAGATCCCTTGCTGCTTATCGGAAAGAGTAGCCTATGTGGCAGCATAGGGTTTCCTCTAAAGGCATATGTCAGAATGGACATATGTAGGACATTCAATAGCTGATGATAAGATAAAAATCAATGTGCTCTAGAGGCGTCATTAAATAAAACAAACTTTACTTTTGCATCTGAAATAATGCCATTGTATATAATTAAGTTTATTTAAATATTTCAGATTGCATCACCGAACATAAAGTGCTTCCATTTGACAAATATTTAAACAGTACTCTTATACCCAAGAGAGAGAGCAGCCCGGAATTTTAGAAAGGAATCAGAAACCTTTACTTTACTTGAATGTGTTCACTTTCTACAACTATGCAGTAACAAAGAATGTTTCAACTTATGTTTTTGTCAGTCATATTTACAAAGCAATTTCTGACATTCTTAAACACGTGGAAAATTGTATACCTCAAAATGTTTTGGTGAGTGAAAAGATTTCTTATAACTATGAAAAAAGTGCATGTCTAAAATTACAATGTTTTACAAATGTGGTAATGTATATTTAAGAAACTGTGTCATTTTGACTGGCTTTAGAATGAGCCAATTGGTACCTGGAAAGGACATTTTGTTGACCTATAATTTTCCATTCCTTGTCATGTAAGTTCCAGGGTTATTTTTCAGGGTGGGTAGCCATAAATTGATCACTTATTTTGCAAAAGCACCATTGGATTACGATTGGATTGCCATATGCAAAACAATTTTTGTGTACATATATAATCTGGAATGAAAAAATACAGGTCTACACAATATCCTTTACATGTGGGACAAGCTCATTCTGAATTTAAGTTCATTATTAAAATATTGATTTAAATTCTGAAAACTTCCAACATTTTATGTGAATAACATTATTTCTACATACAAATAATAAAATGTTGATAAAACCTAACATCAGAGAGAAAAGCTTTTCTCATTAACAGTAATTAAAACAGTGTAAGTGGCAACCTTTAGCTTCATATGTGATGAAAAAATGGCTTGATATTTAAGAGGAGTTATGTATTTATGAGAATGGAAAATAATATGTTGATAGGGAAAACATATAGAGTTTATTAAAACTGCAATTATTGTTGTATTTTGTATTGGTAAAATAATGTATAAGATGGGAATGAGATACAGCTTAAATAGTGACATTATTCCAAAATGATTATATCTGATTTTGTGCGTGGTGTTCCAGGGCTACAACAGTAACATTACCCAAATTATCTTTTAAAATGTCAAAATTGAAGTCATCTTTTTCTGCACTTAAATGGCTATTATTAAAAGAAATTATTTCTCCAGATTACATTAAAATTCGCCAAATGCTTTTAAATTTTACCATTGGTGAGTGGCAGAGGTAGCCCTGTGCTCATTCATTAATAAATGAAATAAATAATAAAAATGTATTTTACTTCTATGAAGTATAATTTGTTGTAGTGGTAATAAAGTAACATTTATGGGAAGACAAACATCAAAATAAATGTAAGTATTGATTATGTTTTGAAAGTCTGTTTTTGTTAATTGTTTTAAATCCATAATGGAATAAGGTTCAGAAGTATTAATTTAATAGCAGGACTATTCTGTTGGTATTAAAAATTTAAAATTCTAGTTACAGGTAATGTAGATATGAGTGGGTATTTTCTTGAAAAGTTATGAATTTCTTATGAAGCAATGAAAATGTGTATTGCTTCAGAATGGATTTGTGTAAACAATGGATTCTTGATCTGAAATCATCAGAAAATATGTTATTGTTTTATGATTATTTAACAACTGCAATGAATTTTTTTTTCAGTTATTCATCGGTCCCCAAGTGTCTTTGTTTCATACTAAGGGGTCATTCACAACTACAGTGAAACCCCATCTAATGACCACCCCAGTACTAACACCACTCCACTATAAAGACAGATATTTTAAAGACCCGAATTTATCTTATTACGTTTATAGTAAAGCTACCCCAAAATTAAGACCATCCCACCATTCCGGATTGCGACCAGCAAAATCAGTCCCAATGGTTGTTTTCAGCATATTTTGACCCCAATAAAGCAATCAAATTAAAATAGCAAGCCTCGTGTATCATGACTGGTGTTCAACTGAAATCACTGTAATGTTCAGAATAGCTGCTCTGTTTTTATCCAAAATTAACAGGTGGCATATAGGTGCAATAAACCTCTTTTGTATGTAGAAAATAATTAAAATAAGTTTATTTCAGGTACGCATTTGAAATGATTTTAAAAAATACAAGCGGTACTTTAAGTTTTCGTAAGCCGTTACACTTTGGTATAACGGTAACAGATCCATTTTAAGTAAAACACATTGTAA
>JAULBS010002286.1:0-11538 GCA_032355785.1 Symmetromphalus regularis | reverse complement strand
TGGAAAATAGATACAAAAATTCTTCATAAATGTATTTTAACTTGCATGTACTGGTACTCAAATGGCCTCTAAAGGCCATAATCGAGCTCTGGAAAATAGATATAAAAATTCTTCATAAATATATTTTAACTTGCATGTACCCGTACTCAAATGTATAACTATTTTTTTTTCTTTCTTCACAGATCTTCCACGAATGCACTGACCCTAGTGGTGATTTGTCGGCCATGATATATATTTGACAGAATAACATTTTAAAACATATTTATGGATGAAATAAATGTACTGTTATACATTTACCGTGTTAAACTATGTCTTTCAAAGGTGTGGGCATTCAGTGCGCTGAAAAACCTCATTTGACACGTGATTTTTCAGTGCACGGTTTTTTTCTCTGCATGTTTTCCTGGACATATACAAATCTATTCTGGATAACAGGTCCTTTAAAACTCAGGACATACTCCAGCTTTTCAGCAGACATTCTGAAGTATTCATGGTGGTTTTCAGAATTAATTTCAAACTCCTTGGCAAGATGGTAAAATACCCCATGTTCCTGTCTTTTTTTACAAAATGTCATGCACCCAGTACTTATGAAGCAAGTTTCAAATTGTCAGAAAAATAAATATATAATTTGACTTTCGACTTACAGTTAATATTTCCAACTATATGTAGCTGCATGCAACATGCTTAGAGCATCCCATGCAATTAAGAAAATATCCACGGCAAAATAAATGCTGTTGAAAAATAGTTTCCATGGCAATTTTAGCATAAAGTATACTGTTTTTTTTCAAGGTGCATTTTTTTATTAAAAATAAACAACACTGCCGACTGCCGCAGGAAATTTCCTCTGCACACTTAAGTCTCTAAGTAACAGAAAATTTAACGAGTGGTAACTGCAAACAGTTTATTACAAAAAGTAGATGGCGAGAGATAACATTTAAAATAAACAACAGTAGATAACATTCACATTATAGTCATGGTGACCAGCTCATGATGGAGGGATGTACGAACATTACCAATGCAGTAACATCTATTAAGATCATTTCAAGATGAAGAATGTCAGAAATAACATCGAAACCAACAGAAGCTAATGGTCATGACCATTTGTCACTCGGACCAACTTAAAATGGAGATGTGCAAAAATTATTAATTGACTATAAATTATAATATCCATGGGTGTGAATAAATACAAAAGTACCATCTTGACTTGGGCATTCTGTATGTATGTAATTTTATTATGACGTGTCCACATCCATAATGGTTCAGCCAAGCCCCCACCCCAATCCTTCCCCCATCTTAAAGGAAGGGCGCAAGGCCTGCAGGTGGGGTTACGGGGCTTTTCTTTTTGGAACTGTATTTACATTCAACACCACCAGAAACAGAACACATGTATATAGCAGGGCCCGCGAAGTACATTTGAAAGTGAGGGCGGCATTTAAAACGGTTACTGAAGGGCCACGTTCCTGCAGAACTCTGAATTTCGCCCACTTTATTTTGCCACCGAGCCTGAAAGTGGGGACCTACATACATGTATGTATTTCAATTCCCACTGTTAGTGAGAAACCATACATCACAGTATAAATGTTTTTAATAAGTTATCAGTTAAAATGACTATCTGTATATATATATATATATATATATATACATGTACTGTACTTATTTAAAATAATTATTGCATTTTTAGTTTACCGAATTCAAAACCTGTTTGATGTTCTGTTTCTGGTGTCATTTAATACAGTTGAACATAACAGGTAATTAAATAATGTTTGTAGGTTTGTGTATTATATAAAATGTTTAACAGCTGGAAGGACAGGTCGTGTATTATATCAAATGTTTAACAGCTGGAAGGACAGGTCGTGTATTATATCAAATGTTTAACAGCTGGAAGGACAGGTGGATAGATAAGCTAATACAGCTGGGCACCAGGATTCGTCTTTGGTATAAGAAAAACAAATAAAAGAAGTTAAAATAATAATAATAATGCAGGGTTTTTGCCAGAGGGTAAAATTCCGTACCCTTAAATTTTCTGAGGTTACAACTCTGTACCCTCAAATTGTTGAGATAATTTTTTTTAAAGGCCTGTTTTTCCATGCTCGTGGTGTGAACACCGCTAACATACATCAAAGTGGTCTAGAATTCATTTTGTGCTTCTAAAATCAAACATTTTTCTAGGAGTGTACTCCCAGACCTCATTCCCCCTCCCTCATTCTGCATACCCTCAAAATATTTTCTGGTAGAAACCCTGTAATAGTACCTGTTAAAAAAAAAATAAAAAATAATAACTGATAAATAAATATTAAATAACAGAAAAAAAGTAGTTATTCGTTTAACATTTACTTTATTTTTTTTAAATAACTGACATCCCCTGAATCTGACCCTGTTAACAATATTAGGTAAATGGTATTAAGGTTATTTACAATGGCCCAAAAAAGGAAATGTAAGTATTATTTCTTGCATCTGTTTTGATATTTTTAACTGTCTCAAAGTAATTTTTATTTTGCATTTTAATACAAGCAAAAAACTTTTAAAATAATAATAATTATAATAGTTATATAAGAGTCATTCTGTATATCATCTAAAAGCAAGCTTCTAATTTATCATTTTAAAATAATGATAATAAAAAAAATAATAGTAATAATAATAGTTATATAAATATAAGAGCCATTCAATATTATCATCTGAACCGTCTCAGTCATTTTTAGTTAGCATCTTAATGCCTGCAAAAACCCCACCCCCCAAAAAATAAAAATAATAATGGTTATATAAGAGACATTAAATGTATCATCTAAACTATCGTAAAGTAATTTTCATTTAGCATCTTAATGCCTGCAAAAAAATAAAAAAATAATAACAATAATAATAATAATAGTTACATAAGAGACATTCAATATAATTATCATCTAACAGCAAGATTCTAATTTCTCTCACTCAATTTATTCACAACCTGAAAGAGGGAAAGCAATATTGAAAAGGAAGCACCCAATCCATTTGGAAACCTTTAGCGAGATAGCTAAACAAAACACAAATCATATATCTCCATCATGAGTGGAAAACATTCTGGTACACTGTACTGATCGATGTATCGACTTTCAAACAGACTTAAGTACATGATATGTTATTATAAAGTACAGACATAAAACCAGGTCGCATGCATAACACTCTTACATGGCCGCCGGAACTGGGGCGGCACCCCAAATAATTTGTCCAGAAGCCATTAAAATTATGTTTACAATATCTACACCAGATTTTTCTGGAGGAGCATGCCCCCAGACACCCCTAGCAAATTTGTGGACCTAAACATCACTAGTTCGTGCTCCAATGTCACAATCATTCTGGCGGCCCTGTCTTAGGGCCTAATTTACAAGTCTCTCTTTCAGAACCAAAAGGGTTAAGTTGAGGCCCTAAACATTGCTAGTTCACTGTCCCAATGTCACAATCCTTCTGGGGGCCCTGTCTTAGGGCCTAATTTATAAAGTTGCTGTTTCAGACTCAAAAGGGTGTAAGTTGGGGTAGCAGTTAATGGAGAAAACGGCCCAAAATTGTAAAACATAGTTTTTTTGAATTCAAAACAATGTCACTTAGACTTTACAAGTTTCTTATAGACAGATATTGCTGACAGCCTATATGTAACTCTTAAAATCTCCACATCATTTTTCAAGACAGAAGAAGTGCTAATATCCTCTTACAAGTTAACAAATTTATCTCACCACACTTCACCCTGTGCATCTGTATATGACCTAGATTAGACATCAGTTAATGGGAACAGAAGAATGGTGCATCTTGGACTAAAAATAAAACCTGTAAGATTTATCTAAATGATTACATATTAAAAATAGTTTAAAGATTGCAACTTTAAATCTATATCCAGACTTTAAAATTAAAGATTTATTTATATATAACATGGATCCTGGCTTTTACAAACAGGTAGACGCCGAGTTTAAGCTCAGGTAAACGATACATATTCATACAGTAAATTTGCTGCTTCAGAACCAAAAGGGTGTAAGTTGGAGTAGTTGATAATGGCTAAAAGGGCCAAAAACAGTTTCTCACCTAGACACAAGTTTTATGTGGAATATCTTTTGATTTAAAGATAAATGTGGGATAGTTTTAGAAACCTACTGCGTCCTTTGCACATCAGATGCAGCTAACTTACAAACCCACACTTATACCCTTTTGGTTACGAAGCAGTGAATTGTGGTTATAACAAACGTTAACACAATTACAACAGTTCCTTTATGTAGTTCATTACATAGGTATTTTACAACAGTCACTGGTTTTTAATTTGAGATTCATTTTACATCTTGTAAGACATTCATCCCACGTACATTTAAGTTGAAATTAATCCATGTAAACTTTTAACAAAGGTGCTAGAAAAGTTTGAGATTTACTGTATTAAGAGGTAAATTAGTTTCTTCTTCAAGTCATTACCATGTAATATTAATGATCATTACAGCCAGAGTTCAATAGTTACATGTATTGAAAGAACTATTATTTGCCATTTTGAATACATTTTACTCTACATAGTAGAAAAAACCCACATTGTCACTATAGACAGAATTTAGTATTAACAGATCCAAATAATAATAATAATAAAGTAAAACATGATTATTTAAAAATATAATTCAGTTCCAGCATTTTACACTAAAATAAACTCATTAAATTGCTAAATTGAAACATGTTACAACATATGCTTATAAAGCTATGTGCAAGGCACAAAATAAATGTTTTTACTTAACTAGCAAATTGCTAACCAATGTTAAAAAATGATTAGCAATTTTGGTAAAATGTGTAGCAATAATTTCCAACAATTTGCGGGCGACATGTACTTCTAGCAAACTTTGTAAGAGTACATTACTGAACTCTAACTGCAGTGTCATCAATTCATTGGCATTATAGTAATGTACTGAACTCAAGGAACAATTCAATAAAGACCATGAAAACACACAGAAAAAGTGGTGTTTCGCCTTTTGCTTTGAACAGATAATTTTGACTCTCCGGTTTTTTTCCATCGCAAATTCCGATGCAACACCAGTTATTTTGTGCCTTGTATATGAATCATCCCATAATCTTCTATGTTAAATGAAACTGTGTCTGCCAAAACAGATACATTATATCACATATGACTATTTCACCCTGCAATCACCGTAACTATTGTATAAATATAACTTATTAAACACTGATTACTAAGGATACTGACAGCATAAAGCTTATCTTATGATATGTATTGTGATGTAAAGTGGTGCATCAGGGGCAGCGTAGATGGTACGCTTTGGCCGTACCACAATTTTCTATTATTTCTTATTTTTACATAAGTAACAGGTTTTTTTTGAGGCTCAACTTGATTGCTTGTGGCAATCTTGAGCTGTACCACTATATTTACACTGTGCCGCCAATGTGGATTCAGGAATTTTATAACTGTGAGCACTGTCAGTGTAGATTGACGGTGCGTCATATTTTGGTTGGGAGCCATACTTTGCTCAGGCTAGGACAGATGTTTTTGGAAGTAAGGGTGTGGTGGAATCGCTTAAGTTCCATTCACAACTCATCATTATAAATTTTTTAAGCAAATTGGTTTATAATATAAATTTATTTTTCATTCAGTTTTATTGAATTAGGTTTTACCATAGTTATATATTTAACATTGTTTTATTTATTATAGTTTCTAAATTTTTTATCATAATGGTATGTATTTCATTGTTTAATATATATATTTCTATTTCTGATGTATATATAGAATAATAAAAATCACCACTTTCAACAGTTTTATTTTTGTATTTGTAAACATCTAACCAATGTACAACCCCCAATAGCCTATGTTTATTTTTTGTGCTGGGGGGGGGGGGTCTTTAAAACATCATTAATTAATCATCAACCCTTTCAAATATTTTTAAGTACTTAAAGCACTTATTATTTCAAATAGAATGTTTTCAAAACAAGGGGTAAAAACCGATTTAGGATCCTTTATCACTTTTCTCCCCTTCTCTACCCCATCATTTATATGAAAATTTCACTTAAGAGGAATTTTAAATAACCCCAATGTCTCACTTTTAAAATTTATTAATACCCTGGGCACTTATTACTTCAAATATGGTATTTTCAAAGTGTGGGGTCAAAACCAATTTAAGATTTTTTATCTGCCCTCCTCTTCCCCATTCACCTCTGATACAAGTTACTTCAATGTTTTTAAAAGTTTTACATTAGTTTTAAATTGCAAGATGAGAACAGGGCTATGAGTATATGAAACCTATCTTTGTTCAGGCTGGCTATTGATAATGAGAAAGTTTTAATTCACAGCATGTGGTACACTATAAATAACAATAAGAGATATATATAAATATAAATTCAACAAAATATATTAATTTTCACTATAACAAGGAAAAAATAATATAGATCTAATCCAAGAAATCTGCAGTTTTGTCAGAAAATAAGAATGTTCTATAATTTAAATATCTGCCCAAAACTGAAGAAAAATATTTTTGAAATTCTAGTTTCATATGAATTTATCTAAAGTCCTTTTATCCTATATATCAACACATTATCTTTGTGTTTTGTAGAATGGGAGGCTAATTATCTCAAAATTGGTAAATGGAAGTTACATGTAAATGTAATTTTTTTTTTTGCCATACATGTACCTACATGCAAAATATACCTTTTGTGTTTTATATAAACCTTAGAAACTTTTTTTCCAACAAAAGCTGAGAGATGCAGCCTTTCATTTACATTTTCTGACAGAACAGCAGATTCCAATGAAGCTTATCTACAGGTTTTTTTTCTCTACATTTAGATGTAGAAAGATAAATATATTATTTTACATACAACAGGACTATAAGAAAAACTATGCATACATGTATATAATTAAACCAAAAAAAATTGTTCAACGGTATCACTGAGATTCATAAACAAAACTTAGAAGGTGATTGGTTCACAGATTTTTGGCATCTTTAAATTTATGACCCTGTTACAAACATGTATCTATGCTTTCAATATTTATTTAATTGCAAAACATTTCGGAATACTTACATGTAAGTGCTGTCGTATAGTGATGTTAAAAATTATGCTGTTTAAACCATTATTTTCTAGTCTTTCAAATCTTCTAAAACATTCCATGCATTGCAAATGGATAGTTGTATTTATTTTCGTGCTTATATCCAATTATGGTTCAAGCATGCTGTCCTGGGCTCACAACTCATGTTCCTGTGCTGTCTGTCGAGGACAGAGTTTAGTGTTAGTAGGAGACATGAAACCCTCTGCTTTTCTATAAACAGCACTATATTTATATGCACTATCCCACAGACAGAATAGCACATACATGTACCACGGCATTTGTTAAACCAGTTGAGGACCACTGGTCGGTATAAGTGGTATACACCTACCCACTGAGCCTTTTGGAGCACTCAATCTGGGTTGAAACCGATACTGAAATAAAAAGTCCCATGCCTCGACTGGGATTTGATCTCAGTACCTACAGCCTCAAGTCCAATAGCTTAACCACTGTGCCACGGAGGCAAATGGAAAGTTTAACTGCCTCTTATAGACAGTTGGTTGAATACAAGTGGTCTTTAGTTTATGGTCTGCACGAGAAGATCCAGCAGGAAGTTAAAGGGGTCAGGACACACAAACTTTTAGCAAGCCAATTTTGTGTTTATGTGGCTAAATAGATGAATATTTGTCAGATATTAATATAAACATTTCATCCATTTTAAAATTGATGTATCTACCCTGTACTGTTTAGTGATGTTAACATGTGTAAATTTGGTAGGATGTCAACAAAAATTGAAAAACAGTTTGACACCATTTACTACAATTTTTTTATTTTTTTTTAAGGGGTGTGTATTCATGTTAAAACTATAGTAATATCCTTTTTTCAAATTGTTAGAGATAGGCAAGAAAAAGAAAAAAAGATGGAGGAGGAAAAAATACAAATATTGTACCAAACCTGCCCAATGTGTGAACCAGCCTCCAAAGGGTTTTGAACCAGGGTCTTCAGCTTGAGAGTCCAATGTCCTACCACTGGACGATTGTGGCTCACTATTTTTATTCTATCAAGTAACTTAGAGATCTTGTTTTAGATATATGTAATCTGAGAAAAAAAAAAAAAATTGTCTAAAATTAGAGATTAAGTACTTTGTTTTGCTTTGAGTACCCATTTTGTCATTCCATAAATTTGTTGTTATCTGTATTTATAAAAGGAAATTTTTTATTTTGTTTGAAACAGTAAATGCAAATATCTCAAATCCAGAGTCAGTGCCTTTAATGGTGCTATGCTATTAACCAATCAACAGACAGAAACTATATTTTAAAGGCATAATATCACAGATACAATGACTAAAACTGGCAGCAGTCATAACAAACTAAAAATCTACAAATCATTTTAAAAATTAATGGGTCATCCATTTTTTTCATCATTTCCATGAGCGTACTAAACAAACTTTGTAAGAGAGGGGGATGTTAAAGGGACATGTATGCTTTTCAAAATAATAAAAAATCATCTTAAATTTGTATGCTTTTGGGGTTAGAGATGGAGGGGGAGAGCTACTGGGGGTCCAGAAGAAGAGTATATTTTGTTTGTTTGTGAAAATGATGAAAAAAATTGATGACCCCTAAACAGTTTTATTTGTAACTGTTCGTGCAAGTTTGTAAACAAAGCAATGCAAGATAAGGTAAATGATAGGCAAAATATAAGATTAAGTACTTGTGTTCAGGTGGCAAGTGTCTGTTAATGTCAGAAATTACCTTCGAAACCTCCCTGAAATGGCCAGGTTAATCCTACAGCAAAAGATGCTGGGGAGTGACAGGTGTGTGGCACTATGTCCAAAAGTTAAATCCTTCACAACCGGCCCCAATTGTGCAGTGGTTAAGCTATCGGACTTGCGGCTGGTATGTTCTGGGATCAAATCACTGTTGAGGCACAGGATTTTTTTTAATTAGTGTTGGCTCCAATGGGTAGGTGTATACCACTTACACCGACCAGTAGTCCACAACTAGTTTATCAAAGGCTGTGGTATGTGCTATCCTGTCTGTGGGATAGTGCGTATAAAAGATCCCTTGCTGCTTATCGATAAGAGTAGGTGGATTAGTGTGGCGGCAGCGGCTTTTGTGTCTCTTACTAACACTAACCTCTGTCCTGGACAGACAGCACAGGAAGCTGAGTTGTGTGCCCAGGACAGCATGCTTGAATCTTAATTGAATATAAGCTCGAAAATAAATAAACCAACCAACTTGATACTCATGGTCTTTAGAGGAAATCTAATATCAATAAGCAGTTTAAGAGATCTTTTATATGTGCTTTCCCACAGACAGTACATGCATACATTTACTAAGGCCTTTGATAAACTAGTTGTGGACCACTGGTCGGTGCAAGTGGTGTACACCTACATGTACCCACTGAGCCTTGTGGAACACTAAGGCCCAGTTTCTCGTTGAAGGTTCAGCCATGATCTACAGTTCAACTCATTCTTTTAACACGTGTGGACGCAGTTTAAACTAAGAATCGAGTTTGAACTGTCAACGAGAAATCAGCACTTACTCTGGGTTGGAGCCGATGCCATGATTAAATATCCCATACTTCAACTGAGATTTGATCTCAGTACCTACAAGCCACGAATCCAATAACTTAAACACTGTACTACCAGAGCCAGTATATATATATATATATATCTCATATAGATGTAGTATAGTATAACAACAAGTAGTATATACTATCTATTGAGACAATGAGAGGTATGGTGTAACAGATTCACATCTCAGGTAGTAACATATTTCTTAGGGCATACATACTAGTAAAGTTTGTTTTATTTAATGACGCCTCTAAAGCACATTGATTTTTATGTTATCATTGGTTATAGGACGTCAATCATATGGTCATTCTGACATATTTGTTTAGAGAAAACCTGCTGCTGCCACATAGGCTACTCTTTCTGGAAAGCAGCAAGGTCTTTTATATGCATCGTCCCAAAGACAGGACAGTACATACCACGGCCTTTGATAAACCAATTGTGGACCACTGGTTGGGACAGAAAATAGGCCAGTCTGCAAATGGGTCCACTGAGAAGGATCGATACGATGACTGACCAGTTCATAGGCTACCTCCCGCTCCATACATACTTGAGTCTTTTGTAAATGGGTTACACAAAATGAAATGGGTTTACATGAAACATTTTTGACATAACCCATTTATGGCTTATGGAAATATTCAGTTCTGTACCAGCCATGGTATGCTGATCGAATCATTTAACCTCTTTCAAGGAGTTAATTTGGGATTTTTATTTCACTACGGATGTGTGGGAGGGAATGGGATTGTACAATATGAATAGAAAGGAATGTCGGCCATTGTTACCATAGACTGGTTCTTTCAAGACAGACTGGTTTGGGTAATGTACTGCGTGACTCAGACGTACTATAGATATACAAATTACAGATAGATAGTAGATTGTTAATACTGGACCCGGTGGCGCTGTGGTGAAGCTATTGGTATTGTGACTGGTAGATACTGGGATCAAATCTCAGTCAAGGCATGGGAATTTTAATTTCAATACTGGCTCCAACCCAGAGTGAGTGTTCCACAAGGCTCAGTGGTAGGTGTATACCACTTACACCGACCAGTAGTCCACAACTGATTTAACAAAGGCCATGGACTGTTCGTTTTTGTCTTCGAAATGAAAAGGTCTAATGATGCCATGCTTTGAAATGGCCAGCCATGCTGTGCATTGTGATGAATGCAATGGATGCTGGAGAACATCTCGTCGTGCTGTTCCCCAGAAAATATAGTTTTTGTAGTTGACATGGCCTGAGAGAAGTAAGTGTGGTTCATTGGAGAACTACAAATCATCAAGAAAGTCAGGATTCACTTCAATTTTGAAAAGGTCATAAAAACAGACCATTTGAACGGCAGAACCCAAACTTTCAGGCATGTTTTGTTATCATCTCAGCTTAATATGAATGAAAAATAAAACAAATCTCTTATGAGTTGTAGAAATGTCAAGCACTTTTATGGGTTCCATTCATTTTGGATCACCCTGTATTATACATGCACATAGACTGTTAAAATAAACTAAAACACATTCATATTGTTTAAATCATGGACGAAAAAAAGATTGTATTCTGATCATATACCTGTAATTTAACCTAAGTTAATTTGAAGTTACGCTGTGGGGGGTTAAACGTACATTATGAATTACAAATGTTAAATAGAGTTACACAATTTCACATTGTTTAGATGAAGGATAAAAAAGACTAAGCTAGTAAAATCTTTGACAGATTAATTTGTTCTTACACTTTAGACTGGTTCTCTCAATCTAGACTGGGTTTATGTACTTGATAATGTCCTGTGTACTTAACAGTATCATTTTAAATATACAGTATAGTTTATATACACATACTTCCAGACCCTGGTGGTATAATAGTAAGACTATGGCTTTGAGGCTAGTACATACACATGTATATATATATATATATATATATATATATATATATATACATGTATATCTATACTGTATATATCATAGATGAAAAAAAATATTGTATTCTGAACATATATATGTAATT
>JAULBS010002275.1:0-11538 GCA_032355785.1 Symmetromphalus regularis | reverse complement strand
GGTTTCGAGTCTCCTACTAACACTAACCTCTGCCCCGGGCCCGGTGCCCTAGTCTTAGGACATTGGACCCGGGAGAGGCGGGTCCGAACCAAATTGGATGTGGACCCGTATAAAAAATACTTCACCTCACCTCAGGTAATTAACCCACAGTCATTGACACATTTGAGTGTTCTCAATTAAGTAAGGTGATCTCAACAACAATGCTTGTGGTCTCAGTTATAGGGAATTTATTACAAGGTGCTTGCTTCAAAAGGGAGGCAATTCACATTAATTTCATGTCTGATCACCATAACTTGCATTAATTTAGGGATGTGTTAATTTCATGATTTACAGTAACTCTAAAATGTAGTCAACATTGGCAAAACTCCTGCTTTCCTTTTATTAGATTAAATTAAAATATATCTGGAGTGTTGCTTTTCCTCTGGAACCTCAAATTAAACCACCTCTTGTGAAATCTTATATCTTTATTTAATAACAGCCATAGAGAAAGTAAAATAATAATAACACTTTAAAGAATCTTATACTCTGGAATCCAAATTAAACATTCTTTTATTTAATATTTATAAATATTAACTCAATTAGTACAAGCTTGTTATCTTGAAGATATCTTTGCTAATATAAAAATATTCCTTTCCTTGATTTAAAAGATAAAATGACTGAATATGACTGAACATCTCTATCATCTTTTACCTTTAATTTTCTCTTAAGTTTTGCTTGGTTTAAGAAGCTTAAGTTATAATGTATTAACTACCAAATTACCTGTAAACAGTTTTCCAGGCTAGAAACAATGAGTGAAAATGGTGGTCGTTCTTCTGTTATCCCACTCCAACAAGATGCCATAATGTCGTACCTGTAACAGATATATACAATGTAGTGTTAGTGCCAAGTCAAACTCTGTATATCATTAAAAGTAAATACATTCATCTTCCAGACTTGAAAACCTCAAAATGTAAGCCTCAGTGGTCCAGCAGTAGAACATCAGACTCTCAAGCTGATGACAGTGGTTCAAAACCTGTTGGAGGCTGGCTCACACTTGACAATGAGTCAAAATAACCAAATGTTTGACAAATATTTTTCTCATTAGCAGCAAAGATTTTTTTAAATTTATTTTCCCACAAACAGGACAGCTCATAGCATGGCTTTAATATACAGATATGGGCATATGTTGATATGGAAAAACTCCATTCAAAGTGAGTCCATGAAGGGGTTAGACTCTAAAACCAAATCATTTCATGTCCTTAAGCTGGTCAAGTATAATACTATTTGAGAATTATTCAGAAAATCTGAATTGATTTTATTTTATTTTATTCGTTTTTTTTATTTCTAATTATTTTATTATTTTTATTAATTTAAATTTTAAAAAAATCATTTTATGTTGTTGATTGATTGTATTTATTTTCATACTTATATCCAATTAAGGTTCAAGCATGCTATCCTGGACACGGACAACAGTTTCCTGTGCATTCTGTCAAGGACAGAGGTGAGTCTGTGCATTCTGTCCAGGACAGAGGTGAGTGTTACTAAGAGAGATGAAACTCACTGCCACAACACTAATGCGGCTACTCTTATCGATAAGCAGCAAGGGATCTTTTATATGAACAATCACACAGACAGAGTAACACATACCACAACCTTTTATAAACTGGTTGAGGACCACTGGTTGGTGTAAATGGTATACACCTATCGACTGAACCTTGCTGACCACTCGCTCTGGGTGGAGCCAATACTGGGATTAGAAATCCCATGCCTTGACTGAGATTCGATCCCTGTACCTACTAGCCACTGGTTATTTTGTGTTGCAGTACAGATCACACTAGATCTAGTCTAAGTTGACATAACAAAGCCTTACACTGAAGATGGACAGCTGTCTGGAGCATCCAGTCTTCCTCCCACTGTGACAAAATGCACTACCTCCTCATTAGAACAACCAGGGTACGGCATGTAGCCAAGAGAAAACACCTCCCAAAGCAATACTCCAAATGACCTGAAAAAAATATCTTTTTTTAGTATGGTGGGTAGATGGATGGATGGATGGTTGGATGGTTGGTTGGATGGATGGATGGATGGATGGATGGATGGATGGATGGATGGATGGACGGATGGATTGAAAGACTGATGGACAGACAGACAGACTGATAGATGGACAGACAATGGATAGACGGACGGACATATGACATAATTTTCTGTTAGTTTGGGGTCCTTTTTTATAGTAAACTGAGTAATTTGTATGAGCAAAATTATCAATGAGATCTCATATGCTCTAAACTTGTTTTAGCTAATAACAAAAACAGTATGTGCCTAAGTTACATAGCATTTTTTTTCAAGGAATATGATGTAGTTGTGGTTGTTATCCATTCTTTTGAAATCATCATTTTAACCTTCTGAATACTGACATTTACAAAAGACCCTAGTATCATGCAAAAAAAAGAATACAGAAGTCAACAGTTTTTGACAATCAAAATTTTCCTTCAAACTATTTTTCTTTTTTTTGTATGTTTAAATGCAATATGACAGGAAGTGACACAATATTCCCAATTGCAAATAGAATGTTTTTGAGCTGTAGAAATTTCTTAACTGATTGCAATTTTGACATTGTAAACATCATTTTTTGGCAGATTATTTCAAAATGAGATCTGCAATAGTGGCTCTACATGCTGATTTACCAAGAGAATTATCCAATAATAAAAAAGATCATATGTTACCAAACATCTGTTTTGGATGTAAATATTCCATCAAGGAAGGCTTCAGGCGGCATCCACTTTACAGGTAATAAAGCATTCCCAGACTTTCTGTAGTAATCAGACCTTAAAATGAACAAGAAAATCCTTTTGTGATTACAATATATTTACCAAATATTTTCTCAGATTTACATTAATAAAAATTTAATAATAAAAAAGAAAAGAGTGTAAAATATAGTAAAAATAATCTATGCAAATAACCGAAAATGCTACTTCATAATTTTTATATAAAATAAATATATACTCAAAATTACTACATGTTTAACATTCATTGATTCAATAGCCAATGATTAATAAATCAATGTGTTTCAGTTAAACAAAACCAATGTGTTTTAGTTAAACAAAAAAAAAAAGATCTGCCAAAAAATATGAATGACATTATTATTATGGTAAAAACATTTAAAGCTCAGTTCTATTTTCTAATTATAATTTGTAACGTCTCACTACCACAGCCTATATTTTATGACAAAGCATGATGAACACAAAAAAGTAAAGTTTGTTTTATTTAACAACGCCTTTAGAGCACATTGATTTTTATCTTATCATCGGCTATAAGACGTCAATCATATGGTCATTCTGACATATTTGTTTAGAGGAAACTCACTGTTGCTACATAGCTACTCTTTCCGATAAGCAGCAAGGGGTCTTTTATATGCAATATGCCACCGACAAGGCTGCACATACCACAGACTTTGAAGAACCAGTTGTGGACTACTGGTTGGAACAGAAAATAGCCCATACTGCAAATGAGTCCACTGAGAAGGATCGATCCGATGACCGACAGCTTCACAGGTAGACACTCTGCCATTTGAGCTACTTTTCACTCCAAGCATGATGAATACATCATTTGTTGACAGTATCAATAAATCATAGTTACTTACCTATATATGTCCCTTGCCATTCCAAAATCAGCTATCTTTGCCATTCTGTTGGCTTTTTTTGATGTTAATAGGCAGTTTCTGGCAGCAATGTCTCTGTGTATGAAATGTTTTTCTTCTAAATGTTGACATCCTTTAGCTACATCAAGAGACAGTCGTAAAAGATCAGCCACAGTTAGGTTAGATGGCTCTCCCTTCAAAAAAAAGAAAGAAAGTTTGTTTAGTGACTCCCTTTTTTTTCTTTCTTTTTTTAACAACATCACTAGAGCACATTGATCTATTAATCATCGTCTATTGGATGTCAAATGTTTGGAAATTGTGACACATAGTAAAGTGTGAGCTAGACCCTGTCTTCAGCAAATTTATTTAGTGGTTTTCAGAAGGGATCCACTACTGCTATATAGGGTACAGTTTCCAATTAGCTGTAAGGGATAATTTATATGAACTTTCACACAGATGGGATAGCACACAGACAGGACAGCACATACGATGGTCTTTGTTATATCAGTTGTGGACCATTGTCTGGAATAAGGATTTACTGAACAGGATCAATTCAATGACTCGATGCATTTTAGGAAGACACTCTACCTTTTGAGCTAATTCCTGCTCCAGTCTGATAGTAAAATACTTATTATTTACTAACCATTTAGTGAGTCTCTGGGGTCCAGTGGTAAAACACTGGACTCTCAAGCTGAAGATATTGGTTCAAAACCCATTGGAGGCTGGCTCACTCTTGACTATGTGTCAAAATTACCAAATGTTTGACATTCCATTATAAATCAATGTGTCATTAAAAAAAAAAAAAAAAAAAAAAAAAATTATTAACCACTTAAATTTAAATCTGTATACAAAAGAAAGAATTGTCTGTTTAATAACACCCCAGCACATTGTTTTATCAGCATCTGGATATTAAACACACAGTATTTGTGGCAAGATGTCTACGGAGCAAACTCCCCACATAGGCTACTCTTTTTGATTACCAGCAAGGTTTTTTTTATAAGCATTTTCCAACAGTTAGCACATACAAAAGCCATTGTTATACCAGTCACACACCATTAGCTGGAATGAGAAATTTCCCAATAAGTTAAACAAATTCTTCACAATAAGAGAACATCACATCATGAAGGAAAGGGTGAGATTCAGCTCATTTGATAGATGGAAAAATGGAGCCAGTTTCCTCTGATGACAAAGTGTCAAAATTACCAATAGCCAAATAATAAATCAATAGTCTCTACATTTTCTCCTTTCAACTAAGTTTGTTAATGTGTTTCAGATATAGAACTTTCATTGTAATTCATTTATTGAATAAGGATTTTTTAAAAATCTCTCCTTTCAACTAAGTTTGTTAATATGTTTTAGATATAGAACTTTCAATGTAATTCATTTATTGCATAAGGATTTTTTTTTAATCTCTCCTTTCAACTAAGTTTGTTAATGTGTTTTAGATATAGAACTTTCAATGTAATTCATTTATTGCATAACGATAAAAAAAAAAATCATTAATGAATCCCAATCCACTACCTCTACCATACCAGTATACATTACCCTTACATTAATAATAACCACCAACACAATGAAAATTCAAACTCCTATTCAACAAAAACAATATATTTATTTTATGCATCACAACAGGAAGGCATAAAAATTATTAATGTCAGGCACCCATCTCACCCATGTTATATGTTTGTTTAATAGCTATTTCCTTTTAGTATTAATGGGTTCACGTAATTTTTTCCATCAGTATATTTAAGCCAGCATCAATTCTATCTATTTCAAGCCACAGCATGATAAGATAATTTAATACTTGTATTCTAAAAGAGAAACAAATCTGTCACTTCTTTAAATAGTACTGCAAACATTACAGGACAGACTGAAGAAGAAAAACAACCCATACAAGCCTAATTTAATAAAACCAATTCTCTGAAAATTCAGAGCAGAATAAGTTTGATGGTGACATTAAATGATTATAATATAGATTGTTAAATAAATCATCAAACATTATAATCTGAAACTGACGATACTTTATATTAGATATGAGTTGTGTCATATTTGATTTCCGTATATTTTATTTATGAAGTGCAGATAATCCCAGTCAAACTGCAAGCTACTTGCAATATATTAGTCAGACAACCAGTAACACAAAGTAGAATTGAAAAGGCCGTTTTATTAAAATGACAAAGTATATATAAGATATTACATGATATGCATTACCCAACTGAAAACCATACTTGGCATTTATCAGTTGGTAATATATAAATATTGTACTTAAAATTATTTTTGGTCTTTATTATTATTTTCTTTTTTTCTTACCTCTGACAAAGCCTGATCAAAACCTATAATAATAAAAATAATAATAATAATAATTATTATTATTATTATTATTACTATTATTATTAATTAATTAATTAATTAATTTAATTATTTATTTATTTTACTTACTTACTTTCTTATTTACTTACTTACTTACATACTTACTTACTTACTTATACTTACTTACTTACTTACTTAGTAAAACATAACCGACCTGTCCAGAGGCTATCTCTAATCTAGATATTCACATACAAACATTATAACATCATCACTATCCAAAAAAATATGTAAATATCGTATGCATGTATTTTAAGATAACTATTATATAAATTTATGAACTATATAATAAAATAAGCAATCTATTCAAACAACACTCACAGGTTTCGGTCTAGATTCTCTGAGAAAAGATTTCAGGTCACCACCTTCCAAAAGCTCTAGAATTATATACCTGGGCCGCTGTTCAAAACACACACCCAGAAACTTCACAATATTTGGATGGTGGAATTTGCTGTAAATGGAAAATATTATTACATAAAATTCATACTATAAGAATGATAAAATAATGTAGGATGGATTTTCAAATATTATTACATAAAATTCATACTATAAGAATGATAAAGTAATGTAAGATGGATTTTCAAATATTATTACATAAAATTCATACTATAAGAATGATAAAGTAATGTAGGATGGATTTTCAAATATTATTACATAAAATTCATACTATAAGAATGATAAAGTAATGTAGGATGGATTTTCAAATGAGGTGGCTCATTACATTAAATGTTAGACTGGAGAAAGGAATCTTTAATCGAAATAAAAATTGGCAAAAAAGTGCTCCTATGGGCCTGTGACATACTAGATGAATTATTTGTACTGGATTTAGAAATTAGAATTTCTGTAAATCTTAAGCCTCAATTACTGGTACCCATAAAATTTTTGATGTGCAGTCTTGACAATTAATTTTGGTAAGTAGTTGTTAGTTTTTGAAGAACGGAATAATGGATTGTTAGTTGAGAAGATAATTATTTGATTCTGACTGATGTTTCTTCAAGTAACTCATAATTGGTCTCACACCAGGCAAGAGAAGCATTAACTGTTGCCATATAATGAGATATATTTGTTTTCGCTTCTAATTTTCTCATTTGTTTGCAAGATGGCCCTTCACTATATCTCCAAATCCAGAAAATACATCATGATTTACTTCTTTTATCTAAGTTTGTTAATGTGTTTCAGATATAGAACTTTTATTGTAATTCATTTATTGCATAAAGATTTAATTTTCATGAATAATAAAATAAAAATTATTATGAAAATGGCTGAGGTGGGCCTATGATTTTGAGAGGACCTACTCCCCTGGTATTTAGCACTGATTATAAAAATACTTAAATAGCAGTTTAATGGGCCTTGGCGCATTACAAGCTTTGTAAGGTCCTGGTTACAGTGACACAACACATGCAAGAGTCTAAACCCACCTTTGTCTATCACATGATGAAGTTTAGTTTATAATTCACTATTTTCAATCATTTTCAATAATTTGAACTTCTCAAAACTCGAAATATATATCTGACTACATGGTATCAAAATTCAACTGTAATAACAAGCTGCAATTATAAATTATAAAACCATTTATTAAAAATCAGTCTCAATTGGAATACAATTAAATAGAAAATAATTAGGGTCATAAAAAAAAAAACTGTTTTAATGTTCAAAACTGTATATCTAAATAAGACAGAGTCCAAGAGAAATTTAGGCAAAACTGTGATGTGATGCACTCATGAATCACTTTTGAACCAGTGATAGATCAGCTATGACGTGTTCCATGAATAAACTTCTAGTAGGAATGTAATTTCATACGAAAAACAAAGAAAGGATTGTTTATTTAACGACACCCCATCACATTGTTTATTCAGTGGCCATTACATGTCTGACATGGTATTCTGTTACTCATGGTCTTTAGAGAAAACCCACTTATGCCACATATGCTTCCGTACCCTTTCTGATTAGTAGCAAGCAAATTGGTTGTGGACCACTGGTCAGTGTAAGTGGCTTACACCTACCTAATGATCCTTTATGTGGCACTCACTCTGGGTTGGAGCCGATATTGAGATTAAAATTCTCATGTCTTGACTGAGATTTGATCCCAGTACCTACCACCCATGAGACTAACAGTTTCACAACAGTGCCACCAAGGCCGGTCTAGTGGAAAACAATACTGGGTCATTGAGTAAAACTGGAACAGGAATCTCTTTCTAAGAATACATTTTCTGGAGGATCTTATATCCTTAAAATCCTAGAGTATTTATTCCATCAGAATATATTCCCATTAGGTTTCAGCATACACATGTCCTGTGACAATTATACCACATCAGAATATATTCCCATTAGGATTCAGCATACACATGTCCTGTGACAATTATACCACATCAGAATATATTCACATTAGGATTCAGCATACACATGTCCTGTGACAATTATACCACATAAGAATATATTCTCATTAGGATTCAGCATACACATGTCCTGTGACAACTATACCACATCAGAATATATTCCCATTAGGATTCAGCATGCACATGTCCTGTGACAATTATACCACATCAAATGTACTTTGAAAATAATAGCAATACACAAACCTGACAATAATGGCCTCCATCAAGAAATCCACCTCCGTCTGCTCCGTACATAGAGGCAGCAAGGTCTAAATAAAGTAATACAGTTTAAATAAGTAACAGTTTAACATGATAATCCATTTAAACCAATTCATTAGTAAATGAAATTTAAAAAAGAAAATATTATTTAAATAAGTAACATAGTTTAACCGGTCCTACGAAATACAGAAAAGTACTAAAATGGACGGAAATGGAGAGAAGAAACACCAAAATGGGCCAGTTTTATCCTGTAAACAATTTACAGAAAATTTCCAGAAGTTGTAATATCCGCTTCTTCGATAAATATAAACATTTTCTTTAATAAATGATATTAAGAGATTTAAAGAAGGGGATCTAAATGTTCTGGAAAATGTTCTGTAAACTGTTTACAGGATAAAATAGTGGTACATTTCGGTGTTTCTTTGATCCATTTCGGTCCTTTTCCATCTGTTTGAGTCCATTTTGGTCTTTCGTTGGACTCCAGTGTTGGCGGATTGTCTGAACACAATAATCCATCTAAACTATTTTTATTTTTTTTTGTAGACAGCAGGATAAAAAAGTAAAGATTTCAATGTTCTTACATTAACAGAATCGTCAGAATGTCTGCATACATACCTTCACAGCTATTCTAATTTCTTCCACACTGGAATTAGCACTGCCTAATGTTCCTTCACACACTTCGCCAAAAGCTCCTCGTCCCAGTGGTCTGCAAAAATAAGCAAGTCAGGGTTTTAATAATTATAGTTGTGTGACCTGCTACCACAAAGTGGGTCAGATGTCACCTGAGATCAATCTGACCTAGCATCAAAAGAGATGAGGCGGGGGGATGGGGGGGGGAGAGAAAAATTGTTGATTTTGAGATTGTTGTTGGTGAGCTAACTACATCCATTTTTCTACATTTAACTGTATTTTTTGCAAAATTTGATCTAGTGTGTTAATTATGCACATGAGATGTAATGGATCATTTGAATTGTAAAGTAAAGTTTTATTTAACAATGCCTCTAGAGCACATTGATTTTTATTTTATCATCACCTAATTGACGTCAATCATAATTATGGTCATTCTGACATATTTATTTTAGAGGAAACCCACTGCAGCCACATAGGCTACTCTTTCCAATAAGCAGCAAGGGGCCTTTTATATGCACCATCCCACAGACAGGACAGCACATACCACGGCCTTTGATGAACAAGTTGTGGACCACTGGTTGAAACAGAAAATAGCCCAATCTGCTAAAGGATCGATCCGATGACCGACTGGTTCACAGGGGGACGTGCTACTATTTGAGCTACACCCTTCTCCTCATTGGAATCATTTTGGCTATTTTTCATTCAAACTAGTGTAACTTACCTGATAAGTTTAACGTGTTTTCTTGGCACCTGGAATAGGTTCTGATCAAGGTGTTTGGCACCACCATAATCATAGTTGGGATTAAACTCCATCACAGACGTAGGTGGCTGGGTGCTTTGACGGACACGCTGACCCGACTGCATGTGTTTAGGCTGGCAGTACGACACTATCTTATGTAAACTGATGATGCCCGGATGACATTTCTTGAAGTGAGAAATTCGTCGACTACCTTTAAAATGAAATGTTTATAATTTTCAATACAATGTTATTGTTTTCAGTTTTTTGTACAATACAAAATGGGAAATTTTTTTTTTATTCACAGATACGCTGTTTGATACAGGGTAAAAAGGACAGATGGTCTACTTGACCCAGGAATGATGTTTTAAGAAACTAATAACAATTTCGAGTAACCTGGAAGTTGATAACATTTGTATAATAGTAGATAGTAGACCTTGATGAAGAGTAAATGATGATTCTATGATTTTTTTTATATATATACACCCTTTCATACACTATATTCACAGTGACACATTTTACTTGATATAAAAAAATATTTTAGAATTTAAAATATTTTAAAATTTTACTTTCATATAAATATTATTTAATAGATAGGCAAATAAGAATGTTGCAAAATTTAACTGAAACTATGGCTTGAGATTTAACAAAAGAATAGAAACTACAATTTTGGTTCAAATCTTCAAAATGTTTTCCACTGTTTAAATCAATAATAATAAAACAAAACAGTATATGAGTTAATTAAGTAAAATGTTCTTCCACATACTGTAAATTAGAAAATTAATGTTTTGTGGTAGCCAGAAATTAATAAGCATAATTTTAATAAGCAATCTTGCAATTTAAAACTAATATGATCTTGTTGGTAAAATTTAAATGTAGCAATTAAGTATTGCGGTTGTGTAGCCATTATATTTTTAAAATTAATTTCTTAACAGAATATTATATACTAATTATAACCCCAACACTGTCATATTTTGTAATAATTATTATGTTTCCTAAATTATTTTATAGTATATAATTCAATGTTTAAATTTATCAATTTTGACAATATAAATGTCTGTGGAAAGTTTTTGATTAATTCCACCTCAAACCAAAAAAATAAATAACTTGTGTAACTATGTAATTTACAGCGTTAAAAAACCCCAAAATTTTAATTAATGTGCTTTGACTGCAAAACACTGAATGTGTGGTTAATACTCACATAAGCAGAGGGTAATGGTGGTTAACAGAAGAAAGACCACTATAGATGATGTGACAACTGCTATGATGAATCCTGACTGAGAATTCTCAGAATCTATTTTCATAAATAAACAAAAACATGTACTAAAGCAATTTATTATTTCCATAAGCATATGATATGGGGGCAAGGGTGAAAATCCATTCCTGAAAGTGGGGGGGGGAACAGAACACACCCTTGTCCAAAAGGTGGGGGGACGGACCATCCCACTGTCCCCCTCCCATCCCCCCACCATAATAGACCACTTGTGTACTTCAGTATATTTGCGCTAAAAGCACATGGTTTAAAGTGTTACATTGATACAATAAAGAAAAATACTGGTAAAGATTATTATTTAGGCATTTTAATTTTACTGAAA
>JAULBS010002264.1:0-7500 GCA_032355785.1 Symmetromphalus regularis | reverse complement strand
TTCATTGGAAGAGTTACAACATTTGTATTCAACTATCTTTAGAAAAGTATTAGTTATAAAAGAATATATTCATATAACAAAATATATTTAAAATGTATTTTCCTAAATGTTCGTATATTTTTTACAAAAACATATTGCACATATTTCCAAGACAGCGACAAAAAAAGAAAGAAAACAAGCGTTGCCTGTATTTAGGTAAATTGATGAACTTTTTGTCCTTATTTTCAATGAATTAATTTTACTCCTTTACGCATTAATATACTCCAAAACAACCAAAATTATATAATTTATATAAGGTATATTGTTACATTCCAATTTTAAAACTGTTATCAGTTGTTGTTGTTGGGTTTTTTTTTGTTGTTGTTGTTTTTTTTTGGGGGGGGGGGTAGCAACATACATACCTTTAGTCTCTAAGTACATTTGTTGTACCCATAAGGCCAAATAAAATAAATTCCCGGTTTATCATCAGCGCCCGCATGAGGAAATGGCGCCGCATCAATTTTTAAAAATATTTTTTTACCCCTAAATGCCGAAATTTTCACATCCAAAACAATGCTAGACATATCAGAACGAATCCAGCTGTGTGTTCAGGATAGGCTAACACACACGAATGCTACGTAGCAATTTCACTGGTACCAAATGTTTCTCATTGGGTTTAACATGAAGCGTAAAAACCAGTCTAGCTAGTGTCATCTAGCGGCAAATAAACCAATCATCATAACACGTGCCATAAACAGGGTTCTGCGTAAAAAAACGGACCACACAGATTCGATCAACGAAACGGAAAAATGACACCCAGTAATGTTGTCAATCCAGGGTGCAATTTTAGGACGTCCTATGTTGATAAAATGTAATAATATTCTAAATAGGTTTTAAGAAAAACAAAATATTCATCTTTTTGATAAACATTCATCCCAGTGTTTGTCTGTTTTCTGTCCCGCGTGGTAGCTTCTGATTCCGACTTATAACGCTTACCCCCAAGGAATGGAAATGGCGTCGCCCTGTCAAACGTTGTCCTTGCATGAAATGCAGTTGAAATCATGAACTTTTTATAGAATTTAGATATTAAACTACGATAAAGGTGCTCGTGACACTACAAATACGGGCCGGAGGTAATATTCCAAAATGCTCAAGACATGTGTACATGTAGAATTACTCGTTTTATTGTTCAATTATAAACAACTGCCTTTGATAAAAATAAATAGTCTTGTATTTTAACACTGCTTTTCTATAATTTCTCCTGTCATGGCTGTGTAATTTCTATACAGAATAACACAAAAGAACTTTTGAAGAGACTATATCTGCCACACATTGCACCTGAAAGTCTCAAGTCTCCAGAAAATGTATTTTTGATTGATAGAAGACCAAATGACTAATTGGTCCTGAGAATGAATGTTAATATTTGGGGCCCTTTCTTGATTTTAGGCATGTTTTAAAGGGACATAAAAAAAGTTAAAAAAAAAATCATTCTTCATTGAAATTTTTAAACGTAGCTATTTCAGTGGTACCAAACATGAAGTTTAACATGAAACGTGAAAAGTAGTCTAGCTAGCAATTTCGTCCGAGATTTCATGATCTCACACGACTAATTTGTTTTGAAGAATCTGCTACATGTGCATACGTTGGCACGTAGTTACTTCAAACAGAACGTGTGATCATGAGTTGTGATGAATGTTCTGATGAACAGCAGTGTACAGAAACTGGCTCGTTATTCATCTGCGGGTTGACAAATGAAATTGTGTGTTTAGAGAAGGGAAATTACCCGTCTCGTGCCTCGACACACTGAAACCGGAAGTCTGCGTTAAGAACTCTTCAGCTGTTTAAAGCTGGAGGCACAAACCCACCGATAATAGATTGTAAGGTGTGGATATCAAATCAATTAATACTATTGTGACGGTTTTCAGTCGAATTGATATACTAATAATTGTTATAGCCTGAAAGACTAAACGTGTCATTTAAATAACCTTTTTTTAAATCATATTCAAAACAGTATCTCAGAATAATACCGAATTGAATGTATGTTTTTAGAAAGTCTTGATGGCGTGTACCAGCCCCGGTGATTCAGTTGTTATGCTATTTCCCCATTTTATTATCTACATACATGTATAAAGAAACCTCTGAGCCTTTGTCCCTCTAGGTGGTACCAAATTCTGGTCTGGCCCATGTATTATATCGGTTTATACTGGGATCAAATTCCAGTTAAGACATGGGATTTATAATCTCGGTACCGGCTCTAATCCAGAGTGAGTGCTGCGCGAGGCCCGGTGGTTAGGTGTACACCACTTACACCGACCAGTGGTCCAGAGCTGGTTTATTAAAGGCCATGATATGTGCTATTCTGTTTGTCGGAGAGTCCATATAAAAGACCCCTTGCTGTTTACCAGTTAGATTAGCCGCATTATTGTGGCGGCAGCGGGTTTCGTCTTTCTCACTAACTCTAAACTTTCTCCTGGACGGACAGTATAGGGAGGTCAGTTGTGTGTCCAGGACTGTGTGCTTGAACCTTAATTTGATATAAGCACGACAATAAATACAACGAAGTTGTCACGTTATCGGTATGTACTGGGATCAATTCCCAGTTGAGACGTGGAATTTATAATCTCCGTACCGGCTCTAATCCGGAATGAGTGCTCCGCAAGGCTCAGTGGGTAAGTGTACAACACTTGCACCGACCAGTGGTCCACAAATTGTTTATCAAAGGGTTATGGTTTGTGCTATCTCTTGCTGCTTATCAGTAAGATTAGCTAGTGGCCCAGAGCTGGTTTATTAAAGGCCATGATATATGCTATTCTGTTTGTCGGAGAGTCCATATAAAAGACCCCTTGCTGTTTACCAGTAAGATTAGCCGCATTAGTGTGGCAGCAGTGGATTTCGTTTTTTTCTACTAACTCTAACCATTCTCCTGGTGATGGTACCAGGTGTTTGCAGAAAGTGCTTATCCTTCCCAGTTGGTGATAATAAGCTTTATTATCTTAGGCAAAGCCTTTAGCATTTTTTTAACTACACCACTAGAGCACATTAATATATTAATCATCGGCTATTGGATGTCAAGCATTTGGTAAATTTCATATGTAGTCAAGTGTGAGGTAGCTTCTGACGGGTTTTGAACCAGTCTTGAGCTTGATAGTCCAATGTCCTACCGCTAAGTCCGTCATTCTCACCAAAAAAATGTAATTATGAATAAATTAATTAATAACCGAATTAAAGTATATATAGATTATAAATTATAAGATAAATTATAAGATTTATTGCAAAACCAAATTCTTCAGAAGGTGAAACAGTAAATACGTTATACTCATGAATTAATTTTAAAACAGTGGTGGCACCAAGTGTTGTATCGCCCCTCTTTTAAATATACAAAAACAAAACACAAAAAAAATAACAATTTCAGAGAGTTATTTTAGTGTCATCTACAGAACAGTTAAACGGTGTATTTTTCTTGGTATACTGAACATTTCAGGGACTTATCCACCCAAACACCACCCTCTTATTCTTTCACTTTCCATGATAAATCTTGTTTTCTGGATTCGGCTTAGTCAATTCTTTGCACAACTCGGAATGTTATGTTAGATTGAATGTGTTCTGCAAGTGTTAAACCTGATGAATCGAGGATCTTGCTCGTTATTCATCTCCTCGTTGACATCTGGAATTGCATGTCTGCTTCGTGAAAATTATATCACATTGATTCTTCTGCGTGATCCGCGCGCATCAATGCGAGTGTGTATGATGTTTGCCAATGCAGGTCAACAGTCACGCGTATTTTCTATATATTTTCTTTATTACGTAACAGAAAGGGGTTCGACTTACATAAAATTGAGAGTTGATTGCTTTTTGTGTTAAGAGTAATATAGATAGACCATTTTTTTCTTTTTTCTTTTTTGATATATGGATTTTTAAAGCTTGATTTACAAGACCCCGGACGGAATAAAAATAAAAATAAAATTCCTTATTACCTGTTTTGACTCGTAAAAAATCTTAAAATTATTTAATTTCCTGACATCCGCTGCATGTAGCGTGATTGAGTTGCGTAAAGCTGATGGGTTTTATTATTATTAATATTATTATTACTATTATTATTGTTGTAGTTATTATTATTATGTTAGTTTTTTTATTATTATTTTATTATTATAATTTTAATTTTTTTTTATTATTATTTTATTATTTTATAATAATAATAAAATAATCTTTATATATGTCTTTGTGTACAAAGCATTTGACAACATTGTTGTTGTTATTATTATATTATTATTATTTTATTATTATAATTATAATAATAATAATTATTATTATATAGGTCTGTGTACAAAACATTTGACAAAATATGTAAATTTCAAGACTAAATGTTTTAATTTTTTTATTATTTTCCTTTACTAGTATTTATTTTTTTATTAAATACCATTAGTTTTAATGTTGTCGGTGAAATAAAAGTATAAATAAAGTGGGCCAAAATGAAGTTGTGTTTTCATTCCATTTCAGCCAAAACACATGTTGATGTATTCGTAATCCGAATACAATTCTAGCTTTAATTTATGTATTGTCACCGCTTCCTGTAAGCAACAACATTAACATGGCTGCAGCTATCTTGTTTATCAATGTGAAGAAATGCCCGCATTTTTTAGGGATTAAATGCTTAAATTTGAAGAAGAAAAAACCCCATCTACCTACCAACCCAATTTTTCTAGCATATAATAGTAAACATGGGTTTTCTGGGGTTATTTTGGCCTAATAAAAGTCTAATAGTCTATAACAGTACAGACAGATGATACAATTTTACATGTGTTGAACAAGAATAAGAAATCTTATCTGTCATACTTCTGTTCTGCCCATGCGTATTTGATCGTACTGGTGTACCAGTTCAGCCGTTCACAGCAGACGATACAGTAATTTAACCAGTCTGATTATAAAGTAGTGCAGTGGTTAAGCTATAGGACTCGCGGCTGCTAGTTACCGGGATCTAATCTCTGTCGAGGAATTGGATTTTTTTTTTTATCTTAATATCTCCAAATCAGTGTATTGCTCCACAAGGTATGTGTATACCGGTCACTTACACCGACCAGCGATCCACAACTGGTTTATCAAAGGTCGTGTTATCCTGTCTGTGGGATAGTGCAGATAAAAGATCCCTTGCTACTTATCTACACCATAAGAGTTGCCGCATATATGGCAGAGGGTTTCGTTTCTCCTACTAACACTAATCTCTGTCCTGGACAGTACAGGAAGCTGAGCTGTGTGCCCAGGACAGCGTGTTTGAACCTTAATTGGATATAAGCACGAAAATAATTACAGACACCATCATTTCAACAAAAATCATATCTATGTAATTATTTTTTTGATTATATAGATACCTGGGTTAAAGATATCGCATACGTTTACTGTACTCTTGTTTAACCAATAGGTGTTTTTAATTATTATTAAAATATTTTTATTGTTATTGATTGATTGATTGATTTCATTGTTTTATTTAAGAATCATATCATATTATTATAAATAGAATACAAACAAACATACATGCAAATGAAGATTTACGCTACACGTTTTGTTCGGATTTTTGTTATAACTTGTTTTGACTTGCAGAAAACCACAGACCATTTCAATTTCCACATTTCAATTGCATGCGGTGTGATTGAAATTCTTAAGACTAATTTCTTTACATTAAAAAAAATAATAAATCTATTTGACAAATATTATTAATTCTATAACATGGCTGATGACAAAGTTTAATTAAAAACTGAAGAAAATGGAATCTTATTTTTATTCCATTTATACCAAACAGATCGTTGATAGATCCATAATTAAAAAAAAAATTGGCTTAATGAATACCGTTTTTATTACCATCCTTAAAATGTTTTAAAATGTCATGTCACACCCCATTTATTGGAAGAAGATAACATTCAAGCAACTGCTGTGTTTGCGTGGGTTAATAGGTTGATTACATCATTGTTATTGAACCACATTAACATTGTCAGTAGTTGGGAACGAGTTGTGGCTGTGCTGCATTAAAGGCATACTCCCACGGAATTTAAGGGCTTTGTGCTCTAAATATTGATTACGATTGAAACTTACATGCATTTGTTATACTAGATCTCGCTTTCATATCATGCAAAACATTTTAACTGAGCCTTGGTATAGGGAATTCCATGTCGAGTCGATCGATTTTTTCACATTTAAAAATTTCAAATTTCAATATCGGAACTCCTCGTGGTTGGAAATAAATTGGTACGAAATGTTTTTGCAGCTACAAAAATATTCAGAAGTTTATAATAACGGCTAACGGGGTAATACCCGTCACGTGACTCGAAATATATACGTCACACCTTCAACGTAAAAAAGAAGGTGTTTTGTTTTTCGATTTATTTTTCCGCGAGCATAATTCTTTAATATTTTTAAAATATTGATAATAAGCGAGATGAGGTAGTTATGTAAGTAGTTGAATGAAGTATTTCTATGGACAAATCAAATGTTTATATTTAAAATTAATTCTCTGTTTGGGAGTATGCGTTTAACATTGTCAGTAGTGGGGAACGAGTCGAGACTGTGCTACATTAATATTCCTATGCTCCGTGTTTGATCTAAGGACAAAAAAAAAATACCTGTATTTCCGGTAACCCGACCGATCCCACTTAAAAACTGCTGACCTTAAACGTTTTTTTTTTTTTACAGAAAAATTGCAAGTCGTACTTTCAGTCATTTACGGTCGTTTCCGGTTGTTTATTCCGTACCTATCGGTCATTGTCGGCTATTCATTTTTTTTTTAGGGAACCGCTTCCTGTATGCGACAACATAAACATGGCTCCAGCTATCTTGTCTGTCAATGTGAAGAAATGCCCGCTGTAACTAGATATTAACTCACCATCATTATTAAAGGTTTCTAAACATGACCATAATTATTATGTGAAAGATAAAGCATTAATTATTCTACTTCAAACATAATATTAATTAAACAAACAAACAAAAACTTACCTCCGACCCTATTTTTTTTTAGCATGCAATAAGAAATATAGGTGTTTTTTTTTTGTTGTTGTTTTTTTGCCTAATTGAATTACAGACCAGCTGAACGTTACCAGTTTAATACGATTGTAAACTAGACAGTCTGATAGCTTTTACCACATGTGTTACTCTTTTTGCATAATGTGAAGAAATTTGAAATGTTTATTATGTATTTTTTTTTTTCTTTCTTTTTCTTTCTTACTTTCCTTTTTTTTCAGAACAAATCAGTTAACAAGTACCCTTGTTGTGGATATTTGTGATCTAGACAATTTTTTTCCGTTTCAGTAAGGGTTCTATTACTACCGACAACAGAGTATGACAGTTTAACAGTAGTGAAAAACGGGACGTCCTCTCCGTACCGTACATTTAACTGGGATCTAATAAAAAGATTCGGGTACAGAGGAAAACTCTTTTTCTCACATTTTAGAGATATCATTGAGCAGTACTTAAGTAGTAGCAGTAATAAAAAGATTCGGGCACAGAGAAAAACTCTTTTTCTCACATTTTAGAGAC
>JAULBS010002253.1:0-11539 GCA_032355785.1 Symmetromphalus regularis | reverse complement strand
AAAATAGCCCAAACTGCATATGGGTCCACTGAGAAGGATCGATCCGACGACCGACTGGTTCACAGGCAGACACGCTACCATTTGAGCTCGATCCCGCTCCCCGCAAATCAATTTAAAGACAACAGTCATTTTGATTTGGAGAACCATTATTATATATCAAACAGGATGTATTGGAATGTTTTCAAATTACATGTATTATTAAATTTTAACTTTCTATTATCTTCTTTCCTCCCCTACCTATCCACACACTTCAGTATTAAATAACATAACAGTATTTTCACCCTCACTTTCGCTCCAGATTGACCTGTGCCGTATATATGCAAGGGTTATTTTATTTTGTTTTCCAGGAGGGGTCGTTGTAAAGACAAAGACTAGAGATTGCACAGGTGTTAACAAAGACAGCCCCGCACAAAATCGATTTGAATGTTCAGGAAGTATTAACGCTTATACAGCGTTTAGCACCAGTTTACCGCTTCGACATCTTGATGTGTAAGTCAGACTACTGTAAAATTCCTAGTCTGATTCAATACAGGTTTTAACACACTAAGTAATTAATAAAACTTGAAAAATAGACAAAAAATCTTGAAAAAAATGTGATGCAAATGTATGAATTTTCATTTAATCATTTAATATTATGTTCTGAGATCTTCCACTGGAAATATTATGTATTTTGCTTATATTTGTATTACTATGTTATATATATATATATATATATATATATAACGCATATAAGTTAGAAAGAAATAAAGAATTTGAATTTTAAAAATATATTGTCTTAATAAATAATTTAAGTATTCGGTAAGTTAATTTTTATACAGTATACTTTGGTAATACGGGTCGTGCGGGGTGATAATCATTGTAAAATATACTTTTCTTTCAGGATAATATGCTTAGAAAATGTCACTGTCATATTAAACTTCAGTATTGTTATAACTTACTGATGACTTTATATTTCTTATAGGGTTACATTCTATGCTGAATCAAGTAATGGAGGTTTTGTGGATGTAAATAACCCTCTGCCGGGTGGTGCTACAAAACGTTTCTATCTAGAAGGTAAAACAATGTCCAGCCAGTTTTTAATCACCACTGACTTCCTAAAACCGCATCACTCTTGTAATCCACCAAGCACGTGTCCTGAAGATGTACTCTCTGCACCCAACATCATCATGACGGTAAATTAGAATATGAACTGTGCTGGTTTCTTCTTACTTTAAAATTAATTAATGATGGCCAAAAGTCTGCTTCTCTCTTCTCTTACCTCTCTCTTTTTCTTTGTCTCTATAATCTGTGTGTCACTCATTTTCTCTGTGTCTCTATCTGTCTCTGTATATCTTGTTATATAATATTGTATTGTTGTTTAACAACCCGTCAACACTCAGAACAATCTTGGCTATAGGGGATTGTTATATAATGAAACATGTATGTAATTAGTTGTATTAATATATATTTTTGTACTATATTAACATTCGTAATTTTTATTATATTTTTCAGAGTTTTTGAATACTATTTTTAACTCTTTGGAGTTTCTTATTATAAGGAAGTTATTCTTACCTTAGAATGATTTTGTGTTACATGTGTAATTTTGAATTTCTGTAATTTATATTATATTTTAGTCTCCCCTGGATATTAACTGGGACAGATGGGTAGATGATGATTCAGGTATAAGTCATTATGTATTGGAGGTGTATAACGTCATTCACATTGAAGGTCAAGGCTTGAGACAACATGACAGAATTATGGATGTTGAACTCACAGAGGTAAATATCAGCCTCTATAAACACAATGCACACAAAATATAAGTACTAAAGGAAATCAGTTTGTAATACTTAGTGTGAACGTTCCTTAATGAAATGTGATATTTTGCAAGTTTTAAACAAGTTAAAATAAATAAAAAAGTTTAAAAATAAGAACATTTTTACTGTATGACAGTTTCACTGTTTAAGATTCAGAAATCACGAAAAAACACTGGCATCAAATATTTTGACAATGTCCTTTGATAATTATCCATTAATAAGTACAAAGTAACCATGATAAACTTTCAGATAAACTATGCCTATCAACCTGAAAAGTCTGGTGTTTATGCCGTGGTTCTGAAAGTTGTAGATAAAGCTGAAAACTACGAAACTGCCAGAAGGATAGTCATGTTTGATGATTCTTCAGTTGTTTCTACAAAGCACAGCACACGACTTCTTGTAGAGTCAGCTGCACCTCAGACAGATTTCGCATGGCAAAACACAACAGCGTCTGTGACAGTCAGCTGGAATCAGCGATATATCAATATATTCCATGATCACAATCATTTGCTCGATCTTGTTTTGCCCACTGAAACGCCAAATAAATATGATGACAACTATGGATTGCGGACCATAGACGCAATCGAGAATAAGCAGGGTAAGACAAGGTTCATTTTTAAAAATAATATCAATACCATACTATTCCAAATAAGTAGGGAATATTTAAACATAACACCTATGAAAGGAACACTAATATGTATAGTAACAGTAGTAAATAGAAAAGCAAAAGCAATGATGACGCCATTCATGAATACAGTGTGTAAAGCGATTTTGTGGTTCATACTTCAATGAATCTCAAACATTATCAAGTTCAATTCTTAAATATTATCTTTTTCATTCACTTAAATCACTATTAATGTCATTTGTTTATGTAAGTATGAAGCGAAAAACAGCTTTACACACTAACTTTACATACTTCCATGAACCGCAAAACCACTTTATTATAAAAAAAATAAAATAAAAAAAAACCCCATTTAATTTAATTCTGTCAAAACTTCAAAATAATATCTAAGTTTGGATAATATAAAATTAGCATCACAAGAAGATTTAACATAAAACCAAGTGTAAATCAAATACCAGACGTCAGAACATAAAACCAAGTGTGGGCTGTTCCAGTTAAATTTAGGTGGGGTGAGGGGCAGAAGGCCTTTTATTTTTTAGGGTACCACCTATAAAAAAAATGAAATGTTCACCCGCACCTACTTTTATAAAATATGCTCATAACCTCTACCAAGGTTAATATACAAGTGGATTTTATACCAAAACACCCATCACATAATTTATTTATTGCCAGTGGTCACAGACCCAGTACCATGGTAATTATAATTTATAATTTCTTTTACCAACCTACCACACACTTAAGTTGACTGTGTTTTACCAAGGAACAACGTTCTGCCCCACTGATGTAATTTCAACTGGAAATGCTCTGAGTCACTCTTGAAGTTACGAAATATATGGTTACTTATAACTATTTTATTTATGATTAAATATGGTTAATGTTTCTCATATAGGAATTGTAAAGTTTACAACATCGTACAAGACAGATCACAAAGGAGGTGCAACATTGACATCTGTCCCTGATGATACAGATTTCACTGATCAGGTTCTGTCTGAAAATCAGATAATAAACCCAGCACTGGAAGATGGTGACACATTGATGTTCTGGGTACGAGCCTATGATGTAAGAGGAGAATTATATGAAGAGAATGTCACTGTACATTTTGACACCTCGCCACCTATAATAGAAAATCTCTGGTTGACTAAAGGAGATCGACTGAATGTTAACGTGCATGACGTGAAAGAATTTAACAAACTTACGTAAGTTACTCTCATTGTTTGTAAAACTTAAGTCCATATTTTAATAGTATCACCACCTGTGCAATAACTTTGATATTACCATATGTGAACACTATCAACTGAAATAGATACTGCCACTGTCTCCAGTTTTAAGTTAAAATCCAGATTTTTGTATTTGTTTTGTTTAACAACACCACTAGAGCACATTGATTTAGTAATCACTGGCTATTGGATGTCAGAAGATTTGATAAATTGTGACACATAATCAAGTGTGAGCAAGCCTTCAAGAGGAAAATCCAGATTTTAACCATAGACCTATCTATAAATCTTGCTAAAATGTTTTATCATTTCAGGTTAATAGCAGTTTTTATGAAAATGAGACTGAATAAAAAAACACCTAAAGCCATCAAACATTATTTTAATATCTTTAATTATGTTTTTAGACATTCGTATTAAGAAGCATTCGAAAACAATCAATGTTAAAGGAATAAACAAATCATTATAATGGATATAAAAGATATAGGATGTGATGTAACAATCTGATTAATTACGTATACCAGTGGAATTAATTTATTAACATGATACATGTTGAAAATAAAATGTGATTGTTGTGTGGACGGACTTATATTCAACATATGTTGATGAAATTAAAATAATTTATAACAATTTCATTTATTTTAATTTCATTAACGTGATATAATATGTTGAAAATAAATTTGTTTGTAGTGTGGACCTATTCAACATTTCATTGTTGAGGAAAACAAGGTCGTAAGTGACATTTTTGTAGTTCAAAGAAAATAATGATTTTTCAGTATTATTAAAATGTTCAATTATAATTTTCTCAAATGTCACTTACAACGTTGTGTTTCTCAAGGGACCATTAGTTGTTATGATGAAAATAACACAAATATAATTATAAATGTGTTTTTCAAACTTCAGTATAGAATGGCTAGCTTATGATTATCACAGTGGATTGGAGGTAGTGTCATGGAGACTGTTTGATAACTTCACTGGGGAGGACATTGTTCATGGAATACAGCATATTCCACCACAGAGTGCAAATCAGGTAATGTTTTAATTCATGCATAAAATGTTGACATTAACTTATATGTGTTTGCCTGTCTTTATGTCTGTTTGTCAATATCAGTCTATCCATCTGTGTGTATGTGTCATTGTGTGTGTGTGTGTTTAATTGTGTATGTATGTATGAGTGTGAGTGGATGTGAGTTTGTATGTGTGTATTTGAATGTGCTATTTTACAGATTGTAAAAAATTAATCCTCTCAATCATTACATTTACAGACTATTGAATCATGTGAGAAGAAGTATGGTACTAATCCTAGGGGAGCTAACTGCTACTGTACTCCATTTGTTGGCTGCTATCATCGTCACTTCCAACAGAAACCTGTCATCATTGCTGAAGGTCAAGAACATGGTGGAATATTTCATAACAAACTTTCAGGTGTTCACGACTCAGATTATTATCTGGAATGTACAGTCACCAATCATGCAAAACTGACTACCAAGTCATATTTTAAGGTAAGCCTACATGCTAAAAGAAACGCACATCTAGGACTATATCTTGTTAAAACTATAATGAAGATTTATTGTAAATGCACTTTCAGTGGATTGTTACTATAATATATTTCTATATGTGAATTTGGTATTAAATATTTAACTCATTTTCACTGCTTCTATTTATTGACAAGTGTTGATTTTCATATTTTCAGATAACAATTGATAACAGTCCACCTCTTGGAGGAATTGTGCATGATGGCCCAGTTGGAGAAAGTGAATGGGATTACCAAGTATCAAAAAAACTCTTTGCCAACTGGGAAGGTTTCTTTGATAAAGAGAGTGGTGTGAAGTTCTACCAGTATTTATTTGGAACAACTTGTAAAGATATTTCAGAATTTTCCATTGATTCTGATAAAACACAGGTAATCTGATTTATCATAATTTTATGTTAATTTAATATATGTTAAAATGATGATGTTTAACTATCACTTAATTGCATTCATCCTTTTCTAATAGCATTAAAATCTCTAAATATTTATTGAGCTCTGTATTGTGCATACAGATACATTTAAACTTTATTTTGTATTATAAATAGCCAGATGAATCTTAATATATATTTAAATTATTAAATAAGTCAGTATGAATAAATCGATCATTATTATGATCAAAACCATACCTGTGTACAAACCAAATAACAGGAAATTCTTTAACAAATCCAGCCAAGTCCTCAGTATATCACTAAGATATCAAAAATCTAAGTTGTAAATAATAAAGTTCTTACATGTGTTATTATTACAGGTAAACAAGATGGTTTGCAGGTAGTCTGATCTAGCAGGTGAACATTTTGCAGGAAGCATAGAGGAAAATAAAATTTAAGAATGGACAATTAATATTTTGCATTTATAATATTTGTATGTAAATATGTAGATTAGAGTGGGCCTCATGGTAGACCAGTTGTATTACTGAAAGTGTTATCATCTGAAAATAAAGAATTTTATTATTATTATTTTTATTAATGTAATAAAGGTATGAATCAGTGTTGAACCACTCATGTTTCCAGATGCTTTTAAAAGATGCAACTTTCATCTTCCATTGGTCGTAAGCACAGCCTTTGGATGAAAACCAGTCTGTGTGAAAATAGTATTTGTATCGGACATTATGCTAGTCAGTTATTTGTTTTCTAGCCAGAAGCAATTTTGTATAATTTATATATAATTAATCTAATATTGTCTTTTGGTAATTTTGATTTTATAATATTTTAAAATTATTTTTTAAGGCTAAAGAGACTTACTCTACACATGGAGAGATGGACATACAGTCAGATGGGAAATATTACGTTACAGTGGTTGCCTACAATCGAGCACTAGCTCCTTCAAACCCAGTATGTTCAGATGGAGTGTTTGTAGATTCGTCACCACCACAAGTGACTGAGATTGCAGTTTTAGACTCACGTATTGTTGGAGGTCTGGTGAAAACAGACAGTACTGTCTGGTTGGTGAAGAAGGACAGACGAAGACTTCTAGTAGAAAATCCAAATAATGAGTGTCTGTACGTATTTAGATTGAAAAGATTAGCTAATATATTTATATATCACTTCCATTAACTTAATCTTCAATGACATAAACTGAATGTTTTTTTTCAGCAATGGGTTTAGTAAAGTTGTCTTCCCATAGGAGGCGTTTTGGTGATGAGGAAAATTCCGGACACGATAATGCTAAATGATTGTAAAGAAATACACAGAAATGGGTAGCACTTTGTTGAGCTTAGAACAAAAGTCTTACTTTGGACTGGCATTGTGTCCACACTTATCATTTAGCTTTAAACAAATATTTTACCATATGTAACCATCTCTCTGCTACTCACTTGAAAAAAAAACAGCATTAAAAATTATGTTATTATTTTGGAGATAGAATGTTTACTGACTGAACCTTGATAACTTAAATTCCTCCCATCAAATTACATCATTCTCTCAATGTTTACTACCTCGAGTCCTGTGCCTCGAGGTAAGTATTTTGTGGATATTTACTTGTTTGGTCTTTGTTCCAATGAAATAAATTAGTGCCTCAAAGACGGTAAATTGTTAGCTATGTGTATGCATTCAAACCTAATGATGACATGTCCCATTATTTTGTTAATCCTTCTGACATTCAACCTGTTGTAGGCCCACGTGTCATTGAGTACAGTCACAACTTTTGTTTAATGTGTTTATAAATGCTGGGAAATGAACACACGCATAAAACTAATGTTTTGGTGTCTGGTGGACTAATTATATTATTGTTTGTTTTTTTGAACAAAATATGTTTTTTTAAACATAAAAGCTGTTCAGAAAATACTTGGGACCATAAAAATAAAGCAAATGACATCACACTTAGCCGATAATGTAGGTTGACGGCTGGTACTCACATTGATTCACTTTGTCTTTGAAGAATTCTACTTCTTGTATGGACTAATGGGAAAAGGTATGTACTTCTCAATAATTCCCCATTGCGTATTGAAAACAATAAACTATTTTTTATTCAGATGTAATTAGATGGATTTCCATTTGACATTTTTTACATATTTTGTTATAGTTGTTATGGATAACTTTTCCACTCTCAGTAAAGAAAATGGGTTCTGTTTTAGTAGGATTTCCATTGTCGCTCAATTAATTAATGAAAGGGGAACTGTTACATTCTCATATTTCTAAAAAAAATCAAATATCCCTAAAGAATCAAGATATGCCGTAAACAAATAGTGTCGTTTGTGAAAACAAGAACTATAAATAATTTTTAACATTCAAAGATATTAATTTTATTTGTCACATAAATATATATACACGCGCATAATTATAGTATTTATGCTTACATAGTATCTGTTCCAACCAGTGATCCACAACTGGTTCATCAAAGGCCGTGGTATATGCTGTCCTGCCTATGGGACGGTGCATATAAAAGACCCCTTGCTGCTTAGTTAAAAAAGAGTAGCCTATGTGGCAGCAGTGGGTTTCCTCTAAATACATATGTCAGAATGACCATATGATTGACATCCAATAGCCTGTTAAGATAAAAATCAATGTGCTCTAGAGGCATCGTTAAATAAAACAAACTTTACTTTTTTGCTTACATAGTAGCACACCGACATCAATAATTTTCAGTTTAAAGTATACAAAGCCAATAGTCTGTAACGCATTAAAATAACTATTTTAAACAGGAAGTGATAAAAAATTTCATTGAGTGTCCTTTTCGAAGGGGAGCTAATTCGCTAAAATGACTGACTCACCCCATTCTCCTTTAGGATTTAATATTTATTTAACTCATCCTGAAATGCCTCCTTGTATTCTACCTCGTGGTCCTTTCCTTGATGTGGTGAGGTAGCTTGTATGTCTCAATGAACCGGACAGCTAACTTATGTTATATAAAATCATTTTCATATTAATTTTAGAACAAAAGCAACACCATTCAGTGATATTTCACATCTTCCAATTGAAAAGAATAAAAATGGAGAACTGAAGACAGTTGATACATCAGTTTGTATTCAAGAGAAAGGAATACCTAGTGATTTTGTGGAGAAGATTTACATATTTCAAGAATTTAAAGTGGGTATTTTGCACACTACTCTGGGAATTTGATATCTAGTGCATCACATATCTATGAATGTTCATAATATCACTGGGTAATGTCACTAATCTGTTGAGTTATCTATTTTGCAATAAGAAGGTCATATATTTCAAATGTTGATATTTCATTAATAGGTTGGGTTTATTATTATCAGTGGCAAGGGCAAAAATCGCTTCCTGGAAGTGGGGGGGCAGGGACATCCACCTGTCAAAAAAGTGTGGGGGGTGGGGGGGTGGGGGGTGACAACACAATATGTGCACAATATATACAGTGTTGGAAATTCATTGAGAATTGAGGTGGTCACTAGGGCTCCAAACTGAAAAGTTGGTGGACCAACCTATTTTTCAAGTATTACCTACCTAAAAGTTGTTTATTAAAAAAATTTGTAAGGCAAGTGTGTGTCAAAAATAAACTCCAGAAATATAGGGTTCTCATTCATCCAAACATACGGAGAGTCTGTGGACTCATGAGAGAAAATATAGAGTCCAAAACAAAATTTAGAGATTCTATTGTGAATTATGAAGAGTCGACATTTGAAGTTGAAATTATATACCCGATACAATATTATGTCTATTGTCACGTACAATAACTGACAATACAAAAATAATTGCATTTAAATAGTTTTATTTCATAATCAAAATTCATACTGATATATATATATATATATATATTTTTTCACTCCATTTTTACTACTCAATTGATGCAGGTTTAAAGTTGCATAGCTAAAATATTAGTGGTCAACATATAAATATTTGGTAACTGAACGATTACCAACTAATTATACTTAAAAAAAATGCTATTCCTATGCATCTTCTCATATTGTGTTATGACATAAAAATGTATTTACAAAAATCTATGGTGTGCAACCTTCTCACCATGTGACGTTTGCCGCCATTTTTGTTTGATTTTTTCAGTGATTATTGACACAATTAAAATAAATGTTTGCATCGCTGGATTAAAGTTTTTAAAATATCTGAAAAATAAACTAATATGTACTGGTAAGAACTTGGTGAATGCTACTATAATTGCTTAGAAAATTAAGCAGAAGGTTATTATGCTTGCAATGACCGATACTCGACGGTGTTGTGTTTCCGTTAGTAACCTGTTTCCATACATTTCATTATCAAAGTATTAACTCTGTATAATCATTATTTTAAAACTTAAAATGACATCTAATATACGCAATATATACATATTTATATTTAATAATTTTTTTGTTTTGTTTAAATATGCATGCCATGGATGCAATAGGCCTATGGAGTGTCCCATCCATGATCGCTGCGTCGTTGACTCTAAGTAATACCGAAATACACATTCTGTTGACACATTTTAATGCTTTCGGGCTTCTATCAAAGAAAGATGTGCATGCATCGTCATTTTACTCATTAGCATACGTGTGCTATTCGCATAGATGGCCCCAAGTCTGTGAATGAAGCTACTTTGCACCTGCGCGTAGCAACAACTTCCACGTACAAATAGACAGAATTTGTTTGTGTTTAACCGCTCGATAAAATCAAGACCGACAGACATATATGTTATTAATCAATGAATAAACGATGTGAATCATTTCCACACACAGATAAATAGTGTGTCTCTGGACGGTATTTAATTATTATATCACCGTAGCCTCTCCAGACATGGTGGACACACGGGCTACCAATTTTGAAAAGTTCGTAGCCCGATCCCATTTCAGGCAGACTTGGGCTCCCGGCCATTTCCAACACTGGTTCATACCTTTAATTCTGCCTGTTATATACAGGAAGCCATCTTGGTCCTGGCGGCCGATATCTCCAGTTAGAAGGTATCCCTCACTGTCAAATGTTTCTTTTGTTTTGGCTTCCTGGTCGAGATAGCCCATGAAGACATGGCGTCCATACATACACACCTGTATGCAAAAACAAATAAAACATTGACAGTCCTTGTAGAGTGAGGTGCTTTAACATCTTTCTACTAAGCAATTTATAATGTGCCTTAACTTTTATATTGATTTATTTTTACTTCAAGACATAATTACTGGAATTTGATGTTCAATATCATAACTAGTTATCAAAGACATAATTACTGGAATTTAGTGTTGGCATAGTCCTACATAATCTGTCTAAATGGGATACTAGATCTCGCTTTCATATCACATCAGACGTTTTAACTGAACCATGGTAGAGGGAATTCCATGTCAAGATTTTAATTCACATTTTCAAATTTCAAGATTGGAACTTCTTGTATTTTTTCAGTGAAACCATTTCTGACTTCGGAATGTTCCGATAGAACGACTTACAAATTCGTCTCAATTCAGAACTGACCAAGCATAAGATGGAAGAATCTTTGTGATATTTTGACATTTTACTTTGTCTCCAATGTTACGTGTTATTAAAATAGTCTTGTATTAACTAGTTGGTACGTCATGTATGCAATTATTAATGTACATTTCTAATATACAATTAAAAGTATCGTTAGGATCAAATTTTTCCCTGTTAAAAATGTGAAACATTTATCAGTTTAAAAACTTTTAATATATGTAATACAAATGTTGATATTTCAGTAATAGGTTGGGTTTATTATTATTATTATTATTATCAGTGGCAACGGCAAAAGTTGCTTCCTGGAAGTGGAGGCCACGGAACATCCCTCTGTCAAAAAAGTGGAGGGGGGGGACGGAACACACACCCAGTCAAAAAAGTGGGGAGTATGTATCCCACATCCCCCTTCCCAGGAGATATGCCATTATAGACCCCTGTGTACTTCGGTATTGCGATAAGACTACATGGTTAAGTGTTACACTGATACAATAAAGAGAAATACTGGTAAAGATTATTATTTAGGTATTTTAATTTCAATT